>VMDR010003118.1:0-77309 GCA_007922815.1 Macrotus californicus | reverse complement strand
GTGTTCCAGGTTTCTCTTCATGGCGCTCCACATACTGCAAAGGCCTCCCTTTCATCCACTTCTCACCCATGGCTCCTCGCCCGGCCCCTTCCTCCAGCTTCTGCAGTTGTCACCAACACAGCCACTTGATTCGTGACTCAGTGCTTCAGAATCCAAGCTCCTCGGTTCTCTTGAAAGGCCAAGGTCTCTCCCCCTAGAGCAAGAGAAAGATCCCTTCCTGGCGCCCAGATCTCAGCGCCCTTAAGTTGAGAGGACACTGGAACTTGAACACATCATCTCCCCCTTCCCTTTTTGTCTGCGTGTCTCTGGGGCTCTCCCTGCTCCTAGTTTAGCCTTTCCCCAGGAATGGTGCACAGAGAAGGTTTGTAGCCCAATCTCCTCACTTCCAGATGGGAACACTGAAGTCCAGAGAGCTTCACTGACCAGTTGCATGGCTAATTCTTGGAGGAACCAAAATAAATAGGGTATAAACTCATCAAATTGGTAAATTTGGTAAGGAAAAATCTTGTTAAGGTGTAAGCAGGGCCAAAATGAGCTTTGATGACTATTTAAGAGTTCCTTCACTCATTCTGCCCTGGTCTTCCCACCATCAGTGTGAACAAACAAAGCAGAAGGGAGACACCAGCCATAGATCCAGGGAGTCCTGGAGAGACCCCCGCTTTCCAGGGGCATGGAGGCCCAGAAGGTGGCCTGGGCCCCTCCAACCCCTACCAGTACCAGCAGGGCAGGGTGAGGGGTCCATACAAGTTCCACGTCCACAAGGCTTTTCACTACTATGCTAGTGTGCATAGTAGTGGGTTCACAGAATTGTTTCCCCTAAATGTAGGAAGGTATGTAAAACACACAATGCCTACACGAATATATCTATTGCAAGAAAAAGTACATCAGTCTTCTAAGTAAGCCCCAGCCTGCTGTGGCAAATGGCAAAGGCAGTCAAAATGAAAAACTCAGTGTTTTGACTGCTGGCGGCAGGGGAAGAGGGGCTTATGTTTCCATATACGCCTGAAGAGAGGAAGATAGCCTTGGATGCAAAGGAAGCAAACCACAGCAGCTTAGAAAAGCCACCCTTGGGTGTGAACACGGAAGCAAGTCCCACCCGGGTCTGACTACCCGCCGTCCTGTGCGGTCGCAGTCCTCCCAGGGATGCTGATGGCTGGCGCATCGATCTGCTGAGTAGACGAGGAGCTGAGCCACAAGGCCGCTGCAGCCGCCCACTGTGATTAAGAGCTTTATCGATTTTCTAGCCCATGACCACGGTGGTGGGGACAGAGTACGACAGAGGAGAATGGCGGGGAGCCAAGTGGAAAGGGTTTACGAAATGAGCTCTCAATGAAGAAAACTGCGGGAAAGAAGGCGATGGAAGCAGCTTTGGGGCCAGTAGAGGAGGGAAAGTGGAACAACTCAAAAAACAATCTTCCAACTGGAGCTAAGACGAAGCGCGCCGCAACACCCTGGCGGCAGGACGCAGCCCAGCCTATAGGAAACAGAATATTCCTCTCCTCAACATCACCAGGATGTGCTGCACCTTCACCCTGTACCAGGCGCTGTGTCGGACCCTGGGGCTTTACCTGAGAATCAGGCCGTCTAGAGAAAGAGACTGAAAACATACCCAAAATAATTTGTAAAGATGCAAATGTATCTTAAGGGGGTCATAAAAACATTTGCCCTAATTTGGGGCCCAGAGCCAGCAGGAGTGAATGGGGGCCCAGGAGCAGTAGGCCTGTCTTGGCTGCTGCCGGCCTGCCTCGGGTGCAAGTCTGATGCAGGTTCTCAGAGAGCTTTCAGTCCCCTCAGGCCCCATCCTGGAGGAAGACCCTGGTCACTTCCACCTCCAGCCCTTACAGGCCCCAGAGGCCTGCTTTGGTGGTGCCGGCTGTGTGCAGCATTCCTGGTGTTTGCAACATGGCAGGTGGAAAGGAAGCGCCTGACAGCTCGGCTCTGCAGCACAGGCTGGGACCCTGGCAGGAGTTGGGGGGGGGGGGTGGCTGGACATCCTCCTCTGAACCCAAAGACAGGAGCAGGACACATGTGACACGGTCCCTGCCCCCCATCCCCCACATCCCTACCCTACCATGAACTTGTGTCTCTGAACCTGTGTGTTTTATTTCTTCCAACTACATTGCTCCTGCCTGAGCCTCCTTTCAGTAAAGGGACAAATAAATCATTGTTGCTTCCTTTTAGCTTTCAAAAAATTTCTTGCCCCTCCCCCTGAAAATAAACTGGAAACTGAGGAAGAGCATGAGTATCTGGTGTGTTTTTGTAGACCAGTATAACATAGAGGGTAGGACATGATATATTTAAAGGGAAAAATAAGAAAGAGTCATATAACTTAAAACCAGTGGGTGACCAAGCTCAGGACATGACGGCTTTTTTTAAAAAAATCTAAAATAAAATCCTTTTTCTGTGGTTCATAGTTGAAAATGATGTAACCTGAGTGGCTCTTCTGTCTTCCGCTGCAGGAACACCTTCTCTGTGTAGCTTTGGGACCCCAGGATGCGCACTGGGGGACTTTAAGGAGGTTCAACTTAAGCCAGAAGAGTCAGGGAAGTGTAGGCTAAGCTGGAGGACCTCTAAGTGGTGTGGGCTAAGCCTAAAGGGACCTTATCCCAGTGCAGCCGGAGCCCCTTCTCACGCTGCCAGGGGTGGTAAGACGCACCAGAATCCAAGTCTCCTAACTGCTGGTGCAGGGTCCTTCCCTGTCTTTCTGAAACAGCCAAAGGGGGTTGAAATTCCTGGCAGCATATGGAACAAATGTCCCTAACATTGTTCTCTTTTTCGCAGAGAAAGACCGAATTTAAGAAGAAACTCAAAATACTCTATAGAAACACCTGGCATGGAAGCACAGAGCCAAAAAGCCAGGCGTGGTGGGTCTCCCGTGTGCTGGGAAGCCTCCAAAGCCTGGCGCGTCCTTGTGCAGAAAACAAGATGGAACAACTTTCACTGCTCTCCCCCACCCCTCCCCGGTGCAGTAGCTGTTCTTGGCAGATGCCCAGAGCAGCACCCGGTAATTCCACGGCACACTGTGTGCATTTGCATCTGTTTAACCAGCTATTTACAGCCGCCCCGTGTGCCACCTGTAAAGAGACAACGCCGCAATGGAGCTAAGTGGCTGGGCCGGGAACCAGGTGCCTCGTGACTGTCTCCTCTTGAAGAGCTCGAATCTGTGGGGTGGTTGGCACTTGGAAAAACAGGGTGACAGCTGGGGACATCACCCGTCCAGAGCGAGAGGCGCGCCAGACGGAGGGTCCTTCCTCGTCAGCTCCTTTTCCACGACCACACCACGAGGAGGAACCAGCGTGCCTTCCGCGCGGCCAGTTTCCTGCCTGATACGGAGCCCGCAGCCGTTTGGACTTGCTGAATGTTTGAATCACCGACACGCCTGGCGGTCCTGAGCAGAAAGGGGAGGCAGCACGCCGGAGTGGGAGCCACAGTCCCGCGGAATCGGGGCCGGGTGTCACCGCCTGGAGTCTGGGAAACCTGCTTTCTGATGTGATGCGGCGACACCGGGACACCTGCGCTCCCATGCGTGCCGCACCCGTGCAGCTCCGGGTGGCAAACGGGGTGAAGTGGCGACGTGGGCGAGAGGAAGTCGTGGCGCCAGAGCGTCAGAAACGCTGCCTTGGCGTCCCTCGCTTTTTGGAGGTTGCCTGGGCTGGGGGGCGGGGCTGGCCGGCACCGCAGGGCGAATTTCCAAGTGCCCCCCGCACAGCTGGAGGTCCGGAGCGCGGAGACCCCCGAGGGAGGGAACCCAGCGGTCCCAAGTGCCCGTGAGACCCCCTCGACGCCCAGGACCGCATGGCGAGCTCGGAGCGCACAGAGACGCCGAGAAAACCAAGGAGAAACCCTGATGGGCCGCGGGGGACGCAGAGGCGGCGCAGACCCGGGGCGCCTTTCGTTTTAAGGAGCCTTACTTCTGGGAAGGGACAGGGAACTGTCAATCAGCGAGGGAGGGAGCGCACCGGCGCGGGTGATGTCAGCGGATCAGCTGCTCGCTAACAAAGAGGGGTTATTACAGGAGAAAGTTGCGGCGGCGGCGGCCACGGCGGCACCCCAGGGCCTCGGAGGCGAGGGGCAAGTGGGCGAAGGGAGGAGGGACGGCTGCGGCAGCAGCGACTGAAGGCCAAGGCACTGAAAGGGCTGTAGGGGGAGGCAGTGCGAGCCGGCCCGCCTGCTCCTCCTCTTCCTCCTCCTCCAAACTCGCAGGGCTCAGCCCCAGCGCTCGCCCAGCCGCCGGAGCACCCGGAGGGACGCGAGGCAGCCGCGCGGCCCGGAGCTGGGCAGGGTCCCCAGGCGCCATGGACAGCGACGACGAGATGGTGGAGGAGGCGGTGGAAGGTACAGGCGTTTCTCTGGGGCCGGGGGAGGAGGCACCGAGGGCTCGGAACGCGGAAGGAGTGGCAGGCTGTGACCGGCGCGGCGCCGGGCCCCACGGCCGCCACTGTCCCCTACGTGGGTGCCCCGCCGCCCGGCTCGGGCTCGGGTCGGACAGCCACCGCCACGCCGCCGGGAGCGCGCACTGCGCGGCGGGGCGCAGGCCGGGAACCGGGCTCCACCGGGCGGGGGCTCCGGGGACGGCACGGCTGCTCCATCCCTCCGGCCAAAGCCTGCATCCCACCCTCGGAGTTGTGAACCTTGCTCCGCACTCTGGCCTTCCCCTTCTCGGGGACGGAAGGTGGGGGTCCGCAAGAGGACAGCCCCCTGAGACCCGCGGTCTCGGCGGAGCCATGCTCCCGCCCGGTCAGGCGACCCCGAGCCCCTCTCCAGCCGCCAGCCCTTTCCTTCCGCTCGCCGCTGGGACCCGCGGTGACCGCGACCGCGACCGCGTCCGGGTGGGTCCCCCGGCGCAGCGCACGGGGCCGATGCTGGCACGTGGCAGCCGCGTCCTGGGCGGCCGCTCTTCCGAAAAGATGAAATCATTGCAAGGCGAGGGACAACGCGCCCGACCCGGGGCTGGAACGCGCGCCGACCGGGAGGCGGGTAGCCCTCCCCTGGCTGTCCCCGAGCGAACTCAGTCGCACCGCCCCCTCCCCCTTCCTGCTTCCGAGCCGGGGCCGCCGCCGCCGCCACGCTGTGCAGGCGCGCCGCAAACCCGGACCGAAATTGCGGGGTGACACTTAACTTTCTGAATTCCGTGCAGTTGGCTGTGGGTGATATCACCGCCTCGGTGTCGTATTTCTCCGCCCCTTCTCTTCTAGCGCCCCTCCCCCCGACTTTTCTCGCCACTTTGTTTTGCTGAGTTTCTCCACCTCTTTTTTTTTTTGTAAGCTAGTTCTAAAAACCGAGATGGGGACGTTATACAATCTCGTTGTTTGTATCAGGAGATGTTATGATTTTGTAACAATGAATACGGGAAAATACACTTTGGCGTATTTGTTTATTTGATTCTACCCAGCCTGTATGTCCTGATGTTTTGCACTGTCGTGTGGTATTATTCTAGAGTATTTATTTTTATTTTTTATCATTTTAATTCATACTATTGTGATATATTTATTTGTAAAAGCTTAAAATCCAGAATAGTTTAAACTAAGCATCTAAGTACATAGTTTTCAGCTTTGGGTTGAACCTGGTTTCCATCTCATTGGTAGAAAGAAACAAGTTCTCATAAATAGTGAAGAAAAACCAAGTGGCAACGCCGTGCAAATACATAAAGATACATAGTTATTGCTGCATTGGGAGAAGTAGTCCATTTTTATGTTTTCATAAAACATAATGGACTCCTTTTGCAGTGCTCCTCAGGTCTTGGGATGAGCTTAAGTACAAGTATATGTCTGAATTCTCTAAAAGGTATCCATTCTAATGTAACTATTAAAACATATTTCTTTACCAGCTTCAAAGAGTGTTTGTTGTTGCTTTAATTTCACAATGTTGTGAACTCACAGAACTGTTCATCTCTGATAGGTGAAGCCCGTGTGCCAGGGCTCATTGGGGCACAAAGACATTGAGGCCCTCCATGGGGAGCCTTCTTACAATTTAAGTTATTGTCTTCTTGTGCCTTCGTGTTATTAAAGATAACTGGAAAAAAATGCACTTTTCAAACTGTCAGGGCCTGCTCTCATTCCTCAAAGTTCACTTTTACTGGTGCTTGTAAAACTTGAATGCCAGCCCTGGACCAGCAGAAGTGCTCTCCAGGTGAAATACTTTCTCCTTTGAAGCTGTCTAGAAATACAAGTCCATGGTCCCCAGGCTCCTTGCAGAATGTGAACAAGCAACTTGAGGAATATATTGATGTTGTGTTTGAGCTTGTTCAATGCACAGAAACAGAGAAAGTTCTTTAAACAAGGAACATTCTGAACAGATCAGCGGTCACCGCAGGAAAAGGGGGTGGGGGGGGGAGGGGGGAAAGGGGTCAATTGGATGGTGATGCATCTCCAACACCATAAAGTAATTGGACTTTTGGGGGTGATCACTCTGTAGTGCGTACAGATGAATTATAATGTTGTACACCTGAAACTTTTATATGTATATGCTTAGGCTGGGACAATTTAGGCTTAAGCCTTGAACGTTTGGGGCAACCCAGGACACGTGATCACTCCGCTGGACCTAATAGTAAACAATTACAGTGACACAGAATCTTTCAAAGTCATTCGAGGTGTGTAAGGCTCCAAGTTGCACAGCATCTAGAGCAGGAGCGTGTACACACAGGAAACTGCACCAGTGGGCTTTTCTCCAGCCAGTCTTGGCCCTTTAGTGCCATCGTAACAGTGTTCTCTTCACATCGGGCACATGCAGGGAGATGATGTAAAGCCAGTCTGAACATCTTGGTGTTGAAGGACTAACTCACCTACCTCTCTCCACAAACAAAGCCTCTGCTCTCAGGAGTTTCCTTGTCTTAGCTCTTATTATTGCCATAATTGCGTAGTTCTTATTCTGAGAAGGTTCTGTGCTGAACGTTTCACATACACGTGATCCATTCAGGCTCACGGGTGGGTATTAATATTATCCGAATTTTACAGAGGAGGAAACTGAAGCACAGACAGGGTAATCCAAGGCCACTCAGTGTGGGAGACAGGCTTGGCCCTCCAGACACTCACTCCACCGTACCCAGCTCTCTGTCTGCATTTTTCTTATTTCTGACTTTTAATGAGTCATCATGTGACGGAACACTTGGGAACCCAGGCTGGAAGCAACAGGTAAATATTATGTCAGTATTGCTCTGTATCAGCGGCAACTCTTTAGATGTTGATTCTTTTGGAGTTCAGTGACATTCAGGAAAAAATTTATCTGGGGAAAGAGAATTTAACTTGCAGCCTCTGCAACCGACTTCCTTTTGCTTCCTCCTAAGAAATTTACTCCGGGGAACAAATTGGTCTGTTGAGGACTTGAAAGGTCTTTTGCCACATCCTACACATTTTGGTTCCCTGTCACTGTGGAACTGCGGCTCTGGTGAAATTCTGAGCTCTGAGTGGATGAATCCCTGAGGACAGCTGGGTGGTGGTGTCATATCTGTGTACCAGACTGGCTAGGCTCCTCTGGGACAGGAGCCGGCTCTGCGCCTCAGAGGCCCAAGGCCTCCACCTGAGCTTCTGCAATGAATTTTTAAAAACTCTTTGAGGGTCATAGGTTCAGTGGAAACTGAGGTTGAGCTTTGGAAACAGAAATATGTATTACTATATCTATGTCTTTGTCTTCCCACAGATAAAAGGATGAATACAATGTGGTTCCTAATATAATCTCAAAAAAATGCATCATACCTAAGCAGATGAATTAAGGCGGTTGAGAGGAAGTAAACATTACTTCTGGTTGGGGAGGGAGGCGGGGAAAGAGCTCCCAGAAGAGGAGGTATGGAGTTGAGTCCCGTTGAGTGGGGAACCTTGTGAGTAAAGACAGAGAGGGTGAACTTACACAGGCACACTCAGAGACCAGTCATCTGGTTCTGCTGTGACCAAGGGCCCAGAAGAAGAGTGGAAGGTCAGACGAGGGAAAGTGGCAGCGTCACAGGCCACAGACGTGGACGGGGCTAGAAGCCATGGGAAGCCGTGGGGGCTCCTTAGAGCTGGGAATGACAGGACCAGAGCTCTGCTCTGGGCAGGTGAAAAGGCAATGGTGAGCCGGTGAGGCCGTTGCCTAGAAGGCTCTTTGCAAAAGTCCGACATGCACTTAAGAGAGCAGGGAAAAATGGAAAGGCCTGGAAACATACTGGAGACAAAAAGGGGAAAAACAGAATCCCCAGAGCTAAGGAGGCAGAATAAAAACAAGCATCTCGGTGTTGCGCTGCCCCAGGCCCCTCAAAATATCAAGAATGTTTTTACCTGTCCCCTAATATGTTATCCTGCCTGTCTCTCATAAGCCTGCTCCTGCTCTGTACTTAAGAAAAATGCATACTCAGTGTACCGGCCCTCTCCTTGTGGCCACACCTCAAAATTGTGACCCTCACAACTAATCACTGAGCTCTGGTGAAGAATTACTCTCAAGCCCTGGCTGGTGTGGCTCAGTGGATTGAGTGCCAACCTGCAAACCAAAGGGTCACCAGTTCGGTTCCCAGTCAGGGCACATGCCCAGGTTGCGGGTTTGGTCCCCAGTCGGGGCACTTACAGGAGGCAGCTGACTGGTGTTTTTCTCTCACGGTGATGTTTCTCTCCCTCTCTTTCTCCCTCCCTTCCCCTCTCTAAAAATAAATAAATAACATCTTTTTCAAAAATCGAATTATGTTTTTAACAACCAGTGTAAATGCATTATCATGAGGGCGTGTTCTTTGCACTGAACAGAATAAGCTTGCCTTTTATTAGTAGTAGTATTACTTTTTTTTCCTTAAGCAGTTCTAGCCTACAAAATCAACAATGCACGTAAGAGTCTTTTGTTCTAAGGGAAACACACACGCACGCACACGCACGCACACACAAACCACACTCAGCTCTGCTGTGAGTGAGCCTGAGGCAGGAAGCAGGCTGGTGTCTGATGCGGAGGGAGTGTGCCTTGCCCAGATGCACCACCACTGCGCCGAATACAGACAGGCCTGGCTTGCATCAGATTGAAGAAAAAGCGCAGAGGTAACTCGAAGGGGAAAATGTCACTTTCTATCCATTCGGCAGAGAGTAATCTTGAAAACAAAGTGGGAAAGTAGACTGTGAGGCCGCTACGTTTTTTTCCCCTTTCTCTAACTTCTGTCAATATTTAAAGTCGTGCTGCAGACAGACAAACGGCACAGGAGCTGGGACGGCATTATCAACATGGAGCAATCGTTCCAGTGAAGCTTCCTTGTTGTTTGGCCGCGTGTTCAGCCTCCGTTTAGTGGGAACTGGCCTGCAAGGCTGTTGGTTGACTTGGCGCCTTTCCCAAATTGACCTTGCTCAGAGCAAGGAGGATTCCGGTTTCTCTTTGACTATTAGGTAACCCTTGGAAGGGACAGGAGTTTGCATCCAGGATATGCTGTTGCAAGTCCTGGTGGCTGTGTGAGAACTATTTTCCCTGCAAAGGCTCTTCCCATTCTGTACCGGGGACCTGGGCACCCCCACCTAGTTAGAGGTACCTGCGTCCACCATCAGCAGGGCAGGAAGGGGCTTTAGCTACTTGCCTCTCTTGCGGAGAGAAAGGGAACTGAAAGACTTAGGAAAGGAGCTTTCAGCCTTCAGTAGCACATTCATAGCAGTTGATGTGTTTCTTGGGCAAGTAACGTAGCGTTGGCTTCCTCACCTCTACAACTGGCACTTGGGAGATTGTCGTGAGGTTTAATTTAGATCACAGGGAAGCACACATCCTAATGCCAGGTGCACCGTCAGATACACAAACTTTTTTCTTCTCTGGATATCAGTTTCCCTCTGCCTCAGATTGACTATTACTGACAAGACAAATAGAACACGATCTATTGGCCAGCTGGCGTTTGAACAGGAGCTGTACCGGAGGCCCCTCGAGCACTACTACGTTGGAGGGAGAGGTGAGGACAACCCACAAGACATCACACATTCAGGGCGGAAGTCTTGGAGGATGACAACCCTTAATATCTAGCTCCTGTTCGTTGATCCTGTGAATTGGTCACACCTCCTCCTTTGGGAAGAAAACAAGAGAGGCCACCACGGGGTCCTGCAGTGCTCGGGATAGAGGGAGATTTCATGTTTTCTTAACAAGCAACCTAATGCCTTTAAAATGGCAGGGAAGCGACAGGTGTCCAGACACCTCCTTCTAAACACGTGACGTCACCAGAAACAGCCATGTCCTGCAACTCCTCTCTGTTCCTCTCTCTCCCTGGAGACTAAGAAGGTGATGGGACCTCCTTTGCTGACCTGTCGAAAGAGGCATTGAAACAAGTAGCCCACATGGAGTGAGGCTGATGATGTGTTTGCCTTCATCTCCACTGGGACCAGTACTGACCCTCAGTGCTTTTAGTGTGTTACATGACACTTCCATTTTTTCTAATATCTAAATTCCACTGCTGAGCACACACCTGCAGTGTTTTATTTAGAAATAGGACAGGACTATTGTGACTGAGGGAAGGTGGAAGTGAGTTTACGCTGGTTTTTTTTCCTTTAGTGTTCATGGTGATCCTATTTCTCTCCATCTGAAGAAGAATAACGGAGTTTATCAAACATTGACTTTTTAAAGTCTGAAGTATGTGAACTCTTTTCTGTGGGGAAAGCATTTCCGACAACTTAGTACAAGGCTAAAATGATTATTCTGATATTTATACCTAAATCAAAAGTGACATGCTAAATTCATTGGAAGGTTAATAGCCAAATTGAAGCTGATCCCAACAACATTTCATAAAAGAAAGTGTTTAGTGATACACTGAGTGGTGTTTTTAAATGAAATTTTAAAGGTAGATTTTATTTATTTCAATGAGAGGTATGTCATCAGTGGATATTTAGAAGATGATTGTCCAAACTATTTCATATGACTCAGTGTCATTGAATTATGTGACATACAGTTGGGTTTTGAGTGAGGAGAAAGCAATTACGGCTTATTTCCCTTCTGACCATTAATTGCCTGGCCCTTGGTAGAAACAAACCTGTGCTGGGAGGTGAGGCCCTCTGGCAGCTGTGATGTGTTCAGGCAGCCATGTCTTATTGCAGTACCTTCTGGGTAACACATGCTGTACAGAGTCAGCCGTACAAATAAAACAGGGTGTCTGTCCGTCGTTACTTTGTGTTTGTGTAGTCATACAATACAAATAAAGAGGTTTTTGTTCTTTGTGAGGTGTTTATTTGCCATCTCTTCCAAGGGGTGACATTCTTCCAGCGCTTTAGGAGAAATTGTTTCAGGAGACTGAAGTGCTCGTGTGGCGGCATGGCCTGTGTCTTCTCTGTGTCTGCGAGCCATCTGGAAGCCACATTTCAGTGTCTTCTGTCCTTGCACTGCCCCCAGTGTTTAATGCTTTCGTTCCTTTTTATCCATGACCCAGGTCATTCACCCAGAAAAAGCCACTAGATTAACTACTGCCTTCACTTTCACCCTCCTCTGCAAAACCAGCTCCCCAAGAATGGCTGGGGAGGCACCCACGAGGGGGCTCCTGGGTTCTGTGATATATGAAGATGATAATAAAAACCCTAAACATTCACTGAAATACACCAGCCTGTGACCCAGCGGAACGAGCAGTTTAAAGATCATAACTGCTGCCGATACTTAAAAATCACGCTTCGATGTCCCCGCGGCTGCTTCTAGCTCCATTTAAAGCACAAGCCCTCCGAACACAGCAGTAGAAGGTCTATGAGTATACGATAAGGTGATTAGTACACATTCAAAGCTGGGAGATTTTGTAAAGTAAAACAGGAAGTTCAAGATTAAACTTAAGCTCAAAACTGGGCTCTGAGTTCGAGTTAGCACGATGAGGTGTACAGGTATCCAGGCAGTTTTAGAGACAGGCCACGTGCCTTGTTTGGATGTAACTAACAGCAGTGGGATTTTCAGAAGTGCCCTGGCCAGCAGCCCTCCACATCAAGCTGTAGAATGGGGTACACACTCGCACTGTGTGCTAGTTTTCCCGTTAGGGGACTCCTGGCAAAGACAGTGTACCTGGCCACAGACTATAAAGTGGTGTTATCTCAACTACGTTTCGGGTCAGCATCAGTTTGGGGTCCTTAATCCCTAATGTGAGAACTGCCGGGTCAGGGAGCACTTGGTAAACTGAAACGCACTGCAGATGTCGTCATTGATGAGAACCCTCCGTCGCCGCTGAAATGCAAGTTTATTTTGTGCTCCTCTCCGAAATGTGTCTCAGCCCCTCTGCCGGGACTGCCGCCCACACAGTGGACGCAGCAGTCAGGCTGATGCTGCCGATACGGGCCCGGGAAAAGCCTGTGCTCTCACTCTCCGCTTGAGCAGGGGCTTGCTGGCAGCTTCCCTCTCAGATGCACGATGCGCGGTGGAGAGCGCGGCCCATGTTAAGGTTTGCCTTGTGATTCCCTCCCTCCAGGGCAGCTGGACGACGACGGGCTGCCACATGGGCTCTGCACGGTCACCTACTCCTCCACAGACAGATTTGAGGGGAGCTTCGTTCACGGAGAAAAGAATGGACGTGGGAAATTCTTCTTCTTCGACGGCAGGTAGCACTCACAGCCTCGTTTCCTTGTATTTGGGGGAGGGGACCGAATTACTTCGTGTGAAGGGATGATACAAATGAAAGACGTTTTGGTAGAACTTGCAGAAAAGGGAAAAGTAACCCCCACGTGCATGCATGCCCTGCTTTGGGGACCAGCGGAGCCACGTGGATGATGGAGGAGCGAGTCCAGGGTGTGGCTCTGTCATCGCTGCCTCTGGGGTGCACTTGTCTAAGAGATACTCTGCAGGGCCAGGTCCTTGGGCCCCCATCTCACGCAGGTTGGTCAGGTGGTCACCCATTCCTTTGATGGATTTCATCTGCTCGTTCAGGTCACATGTCTCAAGGAAACCACACAGTGGGGTCGCTTGTGTCGGGCTGATTAGGCAGTTACAAGTGTACCCCACACCCCATGCCTTCACCACCCTCTCGGTCCTCATGCTCTGCCTTACTGCTGTCCTCAAGGGAGGCAGCCCCCTCCCTGGTTCTGCAGCTTCATCAGTCGCCCAGCATGTTTCCTGACCTCCCGGGGTTGGCCAGGAAAATAGCTAAGTTCTGCAGTCGCCCAGGTCCAGGCAGTGAGACATTGGCAGGTAGACGCAGAAGGTGTACCGCTCCCGCCCCACAGTGGTGTGAACACCTGTCTTGGGGTAACTGGTCTTCGTGTGGGATGCCCAGATGCTGATGTCAGCTCCAGGGTTTTCCATGTTCCACCTCTAGTTAAAATGTTTTGCTCAGCCACATTCTTTCTACTCGCTCTTACCTCCTATAAGAGGACGCTGTGGGGCAGAAGCTGCCCACCCTCTTGTGTGGCTGGAATGAATGCTGGGCACTCCTTGTTCAAGGAGACGGGGTTGCCTGGGTTCGGCTTTCCAGCAATGACCTGTCAACTGTGTCAGCCTCAGAAACGAAGTAGCCACGTGGCTCTCCCAGGCATTTAGAGGCATGGGAGCCACAGAAGTGCCAGCTCTTTTCAGAGCCCCTGATGGGGTAACGCAGAACCGGGTTTGGCTCACGCAGCTGGAGGACTCCATAGGACACAAGAGCTTCCTAAGCTCTTGACGCCCGAAACAACTGGGAGCTTTCCGTGCCTTGGAGTTGCTTGGGGGAAGGAAATGTCTCAGCTGACAGTTGAAGGATGACCACGGGGACTGGCTTGTGACCCAGAGTCCCTTTTCCATAGACAGAGGAGAGTAGGTTGTTTTTAAAGATTTGAAGAGTTCCTCAGGCTGTTGATTATCTGCCATAAGGAGGGTAAGGGAAACAATAAAAACCCATCATAGAGCTTTTGTCAGATTTCATTTTAATTATTCATTCCAATCTTCTTTCCCATTACCCCCGACCCTACACCCCACCTATTTTTTTTTAAGCAGAGCTTTGCTTGCAAGCTGTACATTTAAAATGGTCAGATATTTTGCTTCCTTTCTTGTGTGCTGCTTCGAATACCTGGTGGATCCCTGGTGGATCCCTGAGCCCTGTGGAGGGCTCTTCCAAAGCTGGAGATCCGTGCTTTCTTCTCCCATGCTCCCTTCACCTGTCCGCAGGGAAACACCTCCTTGTCCTAATTCCACAGCAGCGTCTTCACTGCTCTCTTCCGGAAAGTCTCCCTCCTTCCCTCGTGCTGCAATTATTCTCTGATTCATTTCGCAAATGTAACTTATATAAATGTCTTGTTTCCCCTACAGGGCAGAAGTTTCCTTGAGGGCAGAATCTTGTCTGTTTCCTCTTCTGGGCTTCCTAGCACTTTCCCATAATTTGATGCTTTAAAAAAAACTCTTGCTGAATGAGTGTGGGAGCTGAAAGAGAGGATTCACCCAGAACACACACACACACACACACACACACACACACACACACTCACTCACTCACTCACTCACTCCTGCTTTACAGCTGGTAGCTGGACAAGGGGAGCAAGTGATTGGTTGACTCTAGCAAACCAGCCCAGCAGGTTGGGTTGGTTATTAGCGTCAGTTTGGCTGGAATTTAGTGCTGGTTACTTGATTGTTTCCCAGATCTGATCCACAGAGTACTGAGGGCTGGGCCAAGCTGCCAAAGCAGTGTGGCAGGAATGAGCTAGCTACATGTTAGCTCCGAAATGCTGATCCCTCAGCCCTGGGCACTGAGCGGGGCCCCAGTCTCCCCAGAACCTCCCCTCCTCTGTCAAGCTGGTCACTTCTGGCTCCAAGCAGCTGCACCCAGTCACCCCTGAGTGTTGTACGAACACAGTGATTTGCTGGTGTGTCATGGCATGACAGAGCTGACACACTGCACCAGTAACTATATGTAGGATAGAAATAAATTCACTGACTTTTTTTGAGGCAGCAACT
Organism: Macrotus californicus; assembly: GCA_007922815.1. Lineage (NCBI taxonomy): Eukaryota > Metazoa > Chordata > Mammalia > Chiroptera > Phyllostomidae > Macrotus > Macrotus californicus. The sequence continues at coordinate 62,516 of VMDR010003118.1, read as the reverse complement.
CACTAGTTTTCATACCTACTGCTGATCCCGGGGGACACTTAGCTCAAATCATAGACTCAAAGAATGATGGTGTTAGGAAACCCGGCCTGTGTTAGGTTTCTTCAAACAGACGGGGACGCGTGTGTTGAGGGGAGTGGGTCCGTGTCACTGCTTGTATGACATGTGTGATGAATCGGTGTGGCGACAGGTTCTCGTCACTGACTTTCTTAAACCCAGCACTGCTCCTGTTATGAGACACCTGCTGAAGGACTCACTGTACGAGTTGGTGAGATCATCTTCCGACTGGATTAGGTCATGGACAAGTCAGTTGCTTCTACGTGAAGCAGCATCTTACTTGACATTTGTCTGTTAATTCTTCTCGCTATGGCCACGCCTGACTTTTAAGGTCTGGTATGTTAGATAAAATAAAGTGGGAACCCTACACCTTTACTGCCATTCAGGAGGCTTTGGTCTGGAAACATTTCCTCACAGGGCTGAAATCAAGGTTTTGAAATAACAGGTGAGGAAACAGAAAGTTTCTATGACAGTTTTTAGGAGTTGTTCCAGCATGTAGTGCCGGCTGATGCTCCCAGCCAAGGGTTTGACCGCAACTGCAGGAACCTGTGTCTGCAAAATCGCGAAGTGCAGACACAGAAGTTGTAGACGCAGATATTCTAATCTTATATGAAACCTGAACTCAAGGGTGTGACTTTCTAAAAGCCAGTTTATTAAGCTATGATTCACATGCAGAAATCTGTGCATATTTAATATATGTCACTTGATGAGTTTGGAATTAAATATGTGTCCACCAAACCATCACCATCATCTATGCCATTAACTGAGTGTGTGAGAAGGTTTCATACAAATATGAATTTATATCAAGAAAATTCTGCCCTGGCTGGTGTGGCTCAGTAGATTGAGCATCAGCCTGAGAACCAAAAGGTCACTGGTTTGATTCCCGGTCAGGGCACGTGCCTGGGTTGCCGGCCAGGTCCCTGGTTGGGGGTGTGCAAGAAGCAGCCTATCGATGTTGAATATCAGTATTTTTCTTTATCCCTCCCCTTCCCCTCTCTCTAAAAATAAATAAAAATTTTTATAAAAAAGAAAAAATCCATAATCAATTTTTCCCTTAACACAGATTATGATCAACTTAAATAAGGACTTTAAATATTCAGATCACCAGGAAAATCGTCCTGTTAAATTTTTTAGCCAAATTCCTAGATGAAAGCAGATTTTATTTTTGAATTGCACGTGTGGCAAATGCTTGGTAGAATAAAGAACCCCAAGAAAGAGAGAAACATACACAGTGAACACTCTTCCCTGCTTTTACTTCCCCCCTGCGCCGCAGTTCAGCGCTGCTGGTGCAGAATTGCAGCGTCCAAATGACACATATTCAAGGTAAAAGAAGGAAATCGCTGTTTCTAAACCTCTAAATTAAGTTTAAATAGTCAAACTGTGCACTGCTTACCTTTTGACTTCTGTCCCGGCTTCAGAACGTTGGCTCGTTTTCAGATCGACGTCAATAGCTTGGTCTTTCCTTCCCTGGGACAAACGTGGACAGAAGGGCTGAGTTACTACAAGAGGCGCATGAAGTCTGAACCTCAGTCAGACCGCTCGCCCTTGGCCAGGCGGTTCACCCCACAAATGAGGAATGAAGGCCAAAACCGACCTTCCTCTGAAAACTTTTTCCGGCAGCTATTGTTTTCCACGTTTTCCTCTTTTTTAAGGAAAGAAGAAAGTGTGTAAAGGTTAGGTTCTTGGTCCTCGGTAAAGACTTCTGTGCAGTGAGGGGAAGGAAGCCGGGCTTGGCCGGCGTGGCAGGAGTAGATTTGCTGGGCCTCCATGGGTGTGACGGAAATGTTTACTGTGCAAAATACTTCGATACACACATCTCTAATTTCCATACTCATCCTCAATTCTAGAAGCTGATGATCATGTACTTTTTTCTCATAACTGTTCTCATTTCAGCCAAGATTACGGATGTAAACACAATTTAGCAGAACTTCTCAAAACCCTAGAACGGAGACAAGGAAGGGGTGTTTCCAGGCGGACAGGCTTTGGGGTGTGTAATATGGAGGATCATGTGTTTTTAGCCTGATTATGAGATAGAGATGAGTCAATTCTTTCAGTTTTACTTTTTTAATACTATTGTTGCTTCTCCTTGCATGCCAGTTAGGTCCCAAGTGTTATTTATCGTTCTGTGAGCTCACCATCCTGTGCAGCAATCACTTCCTGAAGTTGGTTTGCTACCTTAATGGGTCCCGATAAGAGGGCTCTTTGTGGTTTATCACTGGCTGAGTAACCTAAGTGAGGCTGCCCATCTGATGAGCCACGAGAAAAGCTGACACGTTCCAGGTGACAGGTCTGTGAGGGATTTCTGGTGTTTGTGTTTTAGAAAGTGCTTGGTCACATTTCAGAGAAATTGGACTTGGAATGAACTTCTGAAGTCATGTATTCCAACCTCCCACACAAGGCAAAAAAAAGTCTTCTTTTTTCTGACAGTCATCCAGCTTTTGTTGGAACTCAACGCAACTAATATATTCATCTGTATTCTAATAAACAGTTCTGAGTAAGGCAAACATTGGGCAGGGGTGGGGGGGTGGTGCACCAGAAGAAAGGGAGTGGAAAAAAATGGATAACTTTGATTGCCTATCACTTGTTCACTTGCTTCGTAACAGTCTGTGAAGTCGGTTTTATAATCCTATTTTACATGTGAAGAAATCAAGGCACAGAGCCGTCAACTAACTTGCCCAAGGTCCCTACTGGGAAGGGTTGGAGTTGAGATTCAAACCAAGGGAAGTTCAAGTGCAGAACCACCCCTCCTCTCATTGCATCCACTACCTCCTGTAACCAGAAGCAAGGAAATACCTCTGACCCCGAGGGCCTTTCTTCCAGGCCTTACCTTTACCTGAGGTCACTCCTTAGCTGTCCCTGTGGGAAGTTCAGAGGAGCCCTGGGGTGAATTCTGTGGCTTTCCTTAGGAGTGGGAACAGCATGATGGGAGCCTGGCCGTTTGATGCAGGTTCTCCTGAGGAACAACTCAGAGGAGCCCAGTCCTAGGAAGTTGGCCTCTTCCTCATTTATAAAATGGAGATACTCATACCTCCTGCTCGGAGCTCTTGTGAAGATTGAAGTCTTTGGGGTCTGGAGGGTACCCAGTAGGTGCTCCTGGGAAAGTGTGGGTTTATTTTTGTTTTTGTAACTGTGTATCTGCCTTTGCCCAGCTTTATGGAGATTGAGTTGACATGACATACGTAAGTTTAAGGTCTACAGCACAGGTGGCAAACACAAGGCCCGCGGGCCGAATCCCACCCTCCGCCTTGTTTTATCCGGCCCAGCACCTTGTTTCTACCCGGCAGCAGCGCCGAGCTCTCGCTTAACTGTTAAGGAATCATTACACTTATACAGTCCTAATTACATTCGGCCCTTTGAAGGCAACCATGAGGCTGATGTGGCCCCCGATGAAAATGAGTGTGACACCCCTGGTATACAATGTGCAGATACCACAGTAGGGTTGGATTACACCTCCATCCTTTTACATAATGAACATTTCTGCATGTGCGGCGATAACATTTAAGAGCTCCTCAGCTAACAAGCTTCAGGTGTTTGATAAGAGTATTGTGAATTCTAGTCCCTGTGCTGTGCGCCAGCCCCCAGAACTTACTCATCTTACAGGTGGAAGTTTGAATCCTCTGACCAACTGTACCCTATTCCCCCACCCTCAGCCCCAGGCAAGCACCCCTCCACTCTCAGCTTCCGTGAGTTGGGCTTTCTTAGATTCCGCGTGTGAGGACAGACAGCGGTTTGTCTTTCTTTGTCTGACTTGTTTCCCTTAGCATAAGGCCCTCAAGGTCAAGGATGGATTGTTATCTTTTATATTATTGTTATTACTATTACTATAAGTTGACAACAATGCAAGCAGTTTCCTTACAGTTTGTTTTCCGAGAACAAAACTGAATTTCACTAATTATCTCTCAAGTATTTCACTGTCGTCTTGAGCCTCCATAAGAATCAGATCCTACAGACTCACAGGTCTTCTCACAGGTAAAAGACTTTGAAGGCAGATGTGCTGTGTATTACGGGGAAGCTGCCGGTCGGCGCTCCATTCAGTTGCTTAGCACACCTTGGAGGCAGCTGAAGCTTCTGGATGAAGGGACCCCAGCAGAGAGGTGGTTTGGGTTTGTTGTTGATTTTCTTCTTTACTTACTTTTCAATATTTTAAGAGATATATTGTCACATAAAATGATGCCCAAAACAATGTTTTTCATAAGAATCGCAGTTTAATTTGGTTATAGATGGGAATTTAAGGAAGAAGTCTGATTCATTTTAAATTTCCCTCCTGGTTCTTACATTGCTGTGCTGACTGGCAGAGGAAGGGAGCACCCTGGGCAGGGGTGGGAGGCCCAAAACCTAGACCCCAAGGCTATGAAGGAGAGGCCAGAGCTGTTAAGTGTTGGAAGACCACGTTTGTGTATTCAGAATTAAAGAGAATTTAAAATGAAGGCAAATGTATGGGTCTAGGTGAAAGAGAATGTGACCCATACATTTTGTTTTCTGATGGTATCCTCAGGGATTTTAAAAGTGTGGTCACCTGTGTTTTAAGGGAAGCAGCAAGGACAGCGCACTGTGGAAGCCAGGAGGCACAGGTGTGTGCCGGGGGCCTGTAAATGAGCCACAATGGGCAGAGGGATGTGGAGCAGGGGTCAGCAACCTCTTCCGTACAGGGCGAGCCAGTCTGTATTCCAGGCTTTTCAGGCCACATACAGTCTCTGTCACAACCCTTCGGCTCTGCTGTTGTAACAGGAAAGCAGCCACGGAGGATCCGGGAAGGAATGTGCGAGGCTGTGTTCCAATAACACTATATTTACACAAACAGGCAGCAGGCCACAGCTTGCCAACCTCCTCTAGAGGAGCAAGGCGTTGGAGAGAAAGGTTAGCTCCTTTAACACCAGACTGAGAAGCTTTTCTTTTATTTCCTACATGGCAGAGGATTTCAGAGCTGCATCATTTTTCTGCTCTGGAGGACCCGGTGTGGAAACACCCCCCCGCCCCTTTTGTCTTCAGATGCCATCCAAGCCACTGTAAACATATTCACCCAGGAAGCAAAGCTGTTTCCTCAGGCAGGTGCTGAAAATAATGCAGTAAAGTTTTGCTCTCCAAAGCCTCAGGAATTTGCATTTGGGTGTCTTATATCAGTCGGGCTAAGAGAAAATAGCAGTTTATTCTTGGTCTTATGATACTAATAAGGATGGACTTCATTGCAAGGCAAAAGCTGCTGGATGTGGGCAGGGGGGACCATGTCTAAGTACATATTATTATCTAACGGATTCACGAGACCCCCTGCCTTGTACAGTTGATCAGAAACCTGGGAAATATTGACAGACTGATTCCACCCAACGCTCAATTCAGTTCTGAATGCTGCTAAGAATCCAGTCCATCTGGTTGCCAGGGTTAGCCGATAAAAATCCAGGGCGCCCAGGGAAAATGGCATTGCAGATAAGCAACAAAAAATATTTTAGTGTCGTGATGTCCCATCCAACATTTGGGGCATACGTATCCTAAAAATTTATTTGTTGTTTCTCTGAAATTCAAATGTAACTATTTTCTCCAGCAATCCTAAAAATGCAGAGGATGAAATCGTTTTTTGCAATATTTATTGCATCATTATGTCTGTTGATTAGTTATCCTTCACCAAGGTTTTTTTTTTTAATTGTGGGAGTCTAATGGCAGTCAAATCTCATTAATTCCAACCTTGCTGATTTACAATTTTGATGATTTATGCAAGGGTTCTGCTAAAGTGCACTTTAAAATAAGCCTATTTGTCATTCATAGTACAAACAAAACTGAAAGAGAACTATTTATCTCCTTGGGAGACGACAAATGGTGTAATTACAATGTAATCAGAGGCTAACGTTATTTGGACTGTGCTTTTCAGTTAATAATTACAGATCATTCTGTCACTTGTTAAAACGAGACAAGGCTTTACCAGGCACAGTCAGGTGCAGCCATGTCAGTCCTCAAGGTCCGCCTGCATCCCACCTGTCACCGGTACACACTGCGTTGGGTGCTCTGGAACCTCCCAGCATGCTCTTTATTCAGAAGGCATCCTGGCTATGTTTGTTAGTTGATTTAAAGAATGAACGCTATCTGTGCATGTTAAAATAATCAAACTGTAAACATCTCACATCTTAAACTCAAAAAATAGTTTTAGTTGGTCTCCCCCCTTATTCCAAATTTCAGTCCACCAAGGGAGTTTTTGGTGAAGCTAGTTTCATGGCTACTGGCCTTTGTGAGGCTAACACTGACGACACGTTATTGAAAGTCTGCAAGTGCTTTAGGAAGAGAGAGAGATGGAGAGGTACTTGCACCATCGCAGCCCAAGCACCATTCTGAGCATCCTTCTGTTCTAAGACTGGGGGTCTCAAACATTACTGGGTGCTAGCAATACTGGCGAGGGTTCGCCTGGGGTTTTCCTTACTTGCCCCCATTGCCCATGATCCTGCACATGCTCACACACACACAATTAAAGTTCTCTGTAGCTTCCAAAGTGATGGAAGGGGATTCTTTTGATTAGATACCAATTGTGGTTGTCACTAACAAATAATACATTAATGATTTAAAACAAACGTGTAGACATCTACCCATTCTCAGTCACATTGGTGTTATTGGAGACCACTCTATACAAGCTGTCTGAAAGTCACTGAGTCGGCCAGGGCTTCGGGACCACTCCGGAGGGGAGTCGGGCCTGAGGGCCTTCCACGTGGACAGGGTGACGGCAGAGTCTCTACTGCCTGCTAGTGGTCGGCACCCGGCCTTGCAAACACACTCAGATGAGGCTGGTTCTCACTTTCCACCTGTGGCTTCTTTCTTCTCCACTTCCTCCCGCAGAAGAAAACGGGTCCGTGGACTCTAAGAGATGAGGAACCAACTCCCCCTCTCTGTCCCTAACCCTCCGCGGTGCTTTTTTTCTAGCCAACCAGCAGAATCCAGGAGGACGTACTGAGGACAGGTCGGTGGTTCTCAGATGTGATCCTTTCTCTTTGGAGAGCTGAGCCGTCGCTGATGATTCCTTGTGTTCTCCCTTCTCTCCCAGCACCCTGGAGGGCTATTACGTGGACGACGCCCTGCAGGGCCAGGGCGTCTACACCTACGAGGACGGGGGTGTTCTCCAGGGCACCTATGTGGACGGAGAGCTCAACGGGCCGGCGCAGGAGTACGACACGGACGGGAGACTGATCTTCAAGGGGCAGTATAAGGATAACATTCGGCATGGAGTGTGCTGGATTTATTACCCAGTAAGCCTCGTGACTGCTCGTTCTGCTGGAAAGTAGCATGTTTTAAGGCAATGCTTTGACTCTTCCCAATAGAGAGTCAGCTGTACCCTCTCTGTAAGGCCATGTGAGGCTGTGAAACTCGAGAGTCTCAGCAGATGAAGCCAAGAGTGCAGGAGCCACGACCGCTCACTGCTGACTTAGATTGTTGGCCCTTCCACCCGCGATGAGTTCCTTCTTAGCGTCGCTTTGGAAAGTAATGACTAATCATGACTGGACGAATTGGTTACGTTGTGCCACTAATAAAGACAAAAATATATTATTTTCTAAACTATTTCTTTTGCTATAGTATAGAAAGAGACAGTGCAGTATTTCGATGTTGCATTTAATTTTATTCTGTTTCTCATATGTAAGAACTAATCCAGCAATTCCTCATCTTTGTGGACTTACTACCCTGTAGTTACTTGATTTTATAACCCTACTCCTTACATTCTTAGGTGCTTTATGGCTTCTATTGCTTAAATTAAGGTGATTAAAATTAATTTGCCTTTGAGTATTTGATAACATGTTATGATATTCTGGAGTTTACTAGAGCAAAAGGATGTGGCAAAATCCCATGGCTGGGAAGTAATGCTCTAATTTTTGTTTGCATTTCAAATATCCCCATCTGTTGTTAGTGAACTTCCAGAAAACGTTTCCAAAAATAGGCCTTAGAAAATGTTTTATCTAATATTTTATGATGTCCAGAGCTTCAGTGAAAGTACATTTTTTCTTACTTTGAACCCTATCTTCTTATGAGTAAAAAGTATTAATAAAAATAATTATCTATTACATGTGTAAAAAGAAAAGTAGTCCCAGCCAAATCTACTTACACATTGTTGTTCCTTTTTTTTTTTTAAGATTTTATTTATTTATTTTTCAGAGAGAGGGAGAGGGAGGGAGAAAGAGAGGGAGAGAAACATCAGTGTGTAAGAGATATATTGACTGGTCGACTGGTCACCCCCAACCAGGGACCTGGCCTGCAACCCAGGCATGTGCTCTGACTGGGAATCAAACCAGCAAACCTTTGGTTCTCAGCCTGGCACTCCATCCACTGAGTCACACCAGCCAGGGCTACACATTATTGTTCTTAAAAGATAAGTTATACTCTAGGAACAGGCCATAAGAAAAGAACGTTGTAAAACATTTTTAAAATAATCACTGAAGCATTTATACGTGGTCTTGGTAGGATCTGCAGCAGATCAGAAGTCCTTTCATACTGCCTGGAAGTAGCAGAAAAAAGGGACTGGAGGCCCTTGGCAGTTCAGAGAGACTAACACTTCCCAGCTTCAGGAATAGGCAGAGTGCACATCTTGCTGCTGATTGGACAATGACTCTAGAATTCAGGGCAAGGGGAACTCCCTGCATGGGGATGGATGAGGAAAGACACGAAACATGGATTAGCAGGTTCTACTACCTGTTACTTTGCCTGTCACTGTGATCAGTTTAAGTGCCTAGAGGACATCAAAGATGCAATACGTGAATGGGTCCACCCGACTCAATGTAGTTGCAGTTTGAAACCTAAATGTGCAGCTACATTTTAGCCTTTAGCCTTATTATCTTATTAAATGCCAAGAGAAGACTCTGCCTGAGGAAGGGAACACTGGGGAGCTATGAGTTTTCCAAGTAACATGGTTGATAACACTTGATTTATCTCTGGTGTCTCTTGGCAGGGGAGGGGGCTGAGCCCACCTCTCTGCTCTGGCCTCTGAATAAACTAAGAAACAGGTGGAGGTGTCAGGGGTCGCAGTGTGGGTTGCAGATGTGGTGTGGGCTTCTGCCTTCCCCTCTGCACCAGACACATGGATCAGCAGCAGACAGCAGCTAGGAAGCTGTCAGTCTCCCTTGGGAAAGCAGGGCCTGCATGGGGCCCTTCCCCAAGGCAAGGACAGGAGTGGAGAGGGGACAGCTGCGCCTGCAGGGATTGCCAGTTCTAGCCCTGGGGCTGGGACAGTTGGGGAGATGAAAATGCAGGCAGAACACACAGGGGGCACAGCTTGATCCCGTTAACTCCTTACCCAATGGCGACATGGGTGTCAGTGGGTGAGCAGGGGAGAGGAAGCACCCCCTGACGCAACAGACAGGGAAGTTTTGTGGCGTGGGGTTGAAGCAAGAGCAAGGGGAGGGAAAAATAACGATTCTCCCTGCAGTATTTGTAAGTACACTCCAAGGACAGTTTCTTTCTTTCAAAATTTTACCTTGGAACAGGTAAAAAATTTTTACAAACTTTACAAAGTTTTTAATTAAAAATTCATAACCCCTTTTGGGAAGAAAAGAAGAATCTCTGCTTTATCATTCCAAACAGACAAATAAATGCACTTGCCCCCCACCCAAACCAGAAGCTTAAAGTATTTAAGAGAAAAAATGTGAGACCCTAGAAAGACAGAATAAGTGGTAATGACAGCTTATATCCCTTCCAGCATGTGAGAAGCGGGATACTCTAACACCCCTCAGCCCAGATAATCACTGGAAGCCTGAAGGCCGATTTTGCAAAGAATATCATCCCCGATATGCTGGGCTATTAAGAATTAACTCGGGAAGAGGAGAAGCAGTCATATATCCCTAATGTGCTTTCTATCCATGAAAAACATTTCCAAGTATTTTTCTTTCTATGGAAGTGCTGTGATTCATTTTTTAATTTATAACCTATTTTTTTTCTCCAAAGAACAATTAGGCTTCAGGGAACTGCACACACCATGTACCTGATGCTGTGTATGCCTGCTGGCTCTCAGTAAGAGCAGCCTAGGGGTCACTGGGGAGTCACCCGCATTACTGGCTGTGGCCAGCTGCTCCTAGAACCTCTGAGTTGGGGGTATAACCAAGCTTTTAGAAGATGTCCTGGCATTATTGTTATATCGAACCCCCATTTCAAAGTTACACCATAAGGCCCTTCTACATGACAAAAAAGAGGGAGGGAGGAAGGAAGGAAGGAAGGACCATCTCTTGCACCTTAAGATTAGATTTCTTTTTATTATTCATTAGATTACTTTTTGGTATCCCAGCTCAATTCACAAAAGGATTTATGGGTCACCTACTGTGTCCCTGGCACTTACCAGGACACAGAATTCTATGACAGCCTCAGCCCTAAAGCAGTGAATGACCCTTAGAAGGGAGTAAATGGCCCTTAGCGAGGACACCCAGTTGGGTGCTCTCCAGAAAAGGAGGCCGGAGGGAGCAATAAACAGAGAAAAGTGGGGGAAAGGACATGATGGGGAAGCGAGTGCAATCTTGTTGGTCTTTTTTCACTTTTCCTTCCAGCTCCAAAGTGATCGTATGGGATTCTCAGAGAGGCCGTATCCAGAAGTCCTTTAGTTTATCTCTTTGAGAAAGCCGCCAACTCTCTATACTCGTGGGCACTACGCTAACTAAGTGCATTTGAACTAAAGATGTTCTTACTTGACCAGAAATGCACAGTCACCGTTGAGGAACGAGGTGGTGTGGGTAGCAGGTGAGATGGCCTCGCCACAGACCCCGTCACCTTTGCTCGTGGCCCCAGGGAACACCTCATTCCACTGCCTTTCACCATTTGCAACTACTGTGACAAACAGGACCTATCTGTTTCTTAGATAACAAACCAAGATCAGGTATCAGTAACTTATCCAGGATCCTAAAGTGCAACTCAGCCTCCTGGACTCTAGTCTCAGGTGCTGTGCCCCCATGCACGCAACCTCTGGCAGTCCATTCAGGTGGGACTGGACCAGGAGCCCAACGCCATGTTTTCCCCACTCATCTGAAGAGCTCTGAGTTCTTAAACTGTCCCGCTCCACATTCGTGTTATTAAGAATGGGAGAGTATACCCTGGCTGGTGTGGCTCAGTGGATTGACTGCAAGCCTGTGAACCAAAGGGTCGCCAGTTCCATTCCCAGTCAGGGCACATGCTTGGGTTGCAGGCCAGGTACCCAGTAGGGGGCGTGTAAGAGGCAACCACACACTGATGTTTCTCTCCTTCTCTTTCTTCCTCCCTTCCCTTCTCTCTAAAAATAAATAAAATCTTAAAAAAAAAAAAGAATGGGAGAGTGCGCACAAGAAACGCGTGCATATAGATAAATCCTATATATAATGTTTCTGGGTTTTGGTTTCTCCTGTCAGGATGGAGGCAGTCTTGTAGGAGAAGTCAATGAAGATGGGGAGATGACTGGCGAGAAGATCGCCTACGTGTACCCCGACCAGAGGACAGCCCTCTACGGCAAATTCATTGATGGAGAGATGATAGAAGGGAAACTGGCCACGCTCACGTCCACGGAGGAGGGCAGGCCTCACTTTGAGCTGCTGCCTGGAAGTAAGTTGGGTGGGCTTCCGATGGGCCGCTCTAATGCCAAAGCAGGCTGTTGGGGCTTACTTGTCAAAGTTCACTTCTTTGTCTGGACCACTGTAATTCTGCATCTCCAATCCAAGTTAAGTTATAAAAGAAAAAAGGCAGAAAAGGTAGTAAATGTAGGCATAAATAGGCATAAATAATCTTTAGCTATTTATACTCTGTAGAGACTCACCAAAGGGAGACTGTCCAAAAATAGAAAATCTAGCATTTTGCACTTAGGTCCAACTTGGGTTGTCTTAAATGTGTCATTTTTTGGTCTGTGTTTTAAGTTAAAAATTAAAGCCATCTAATTGCAGTGCGGGGTTCTGGACTGGACCTTGGAACAGAAAAGGACATCAGTGGAGAAACTGGTCAGATCTGAATAAAGGCTGAAGTTTAGTCAATGGCAATGTAGCTCTGCTGGTTTTCCATTTTGACAAGTGTGCCATATGACATAAAAAGGTCACATTAGGAGAGACAGTGGGGGGTACTGGGAACCCCTGTACTATCTCTGCAACTTCTCTGTAAATTTAAAATTATTCCCAAATCAAGAAACTTTTAAGTGAAACTTCAGACTCTAATATCTGTGCTCCTTACATTTGGTTCTGAAAAAAGACAGCATCGTAATGTTGAGCAATGAGGAGACTTGGGCCAGAGGATCCCAACTGGTGATGCCAGTTTTAAAACCTCAAAGTGTCCCTGACCGGTGTGGCTCAGTGGATTGACCGCTGGCCTGTGAGCCAAAGGGTCACTGGTTGGATTCCCAGTCAGGGCACATGCCTGGGTTGTGCGCCAGGTCCCCAGTGGGGGGGTACATAAGAGGCAACCACACATTGATGTTTTTCTCCCTCTCTTTCTCCCTCCCTTCCCCACTCTAAAAATAAATAAATAACATTAAAAAAAATAAAACCTCAGAAGTGGCAGCATTTTTAGTGGCAAGATCCTTGGACTTAAGTGTCGCCTTATTTGTGAGAAGGGTAAAGGAGGTCAAATATATGGTGATGGAAGGAGACTAGACTTTGGGTGGTGAACAGGTCTACAACTTAATAATCCAGATATTCTATTATGAAGTTATATACCTGAAACTTACATAATGTTATTAACTAATATTATCCCAATACATTTAATTTAAAATTTTATAAAAGAGTAACTAATGACAGTGGGGGAAAAATCACCTAATTGGACTCTCAGCTCCAACATTCACTGTATTATATTCTTGGGCAGGTTATTTTCGTTTATCTTTTCCGAACCTGTTTCTTCATTATAAAATACAGATTTGGGCACCTACCATAAAACACCATCACGAAAGTTGTTGTTACATTCTTCTTGGTCTTAGTAAGAAACAGATTTGGAGAAGTGAAAGTGATAGTTCTCAGGGGAATGATGGTTTTTCTTGGAACTCCTGGTTGCAAATAACAAACACCCTCTTCAAACTAACTTAAGACAAAAAAAAAAAAAAAAACAGGCGTGGGGCGGGGTTTGTCGCAAAGTCCTGGCAGGACTCTGCTCTTTAAAGGGCCATTGAACAAGTTGGATCTCAGGAGGGTCAGGAACTGTGGCTCCTTCAGGTGACTCGGAAGAAGCTAGGCACAGATCTCTCATGTTCTGCCACTTCTGTTCCTCCCCAACTGCCTCCTTTAGTGACATTTATTGAACTACTGACTAGCTGATAGATCATAGCTTATGGGGGCCTGTGGCTGTTTGGCCCAGTGGTTGGGGGAGGGGGAGGAAAACAGAATGCAAATATCTCACCTGAAACACTCTGGACCTGCCTCTCCCATGATCTCTCCTCCTGGACCTCTCCCCCTGACCTCACCACCCCACCCTCTCTCTTTATGCTTCTATAACCATACTTGCTTCTGGGTCTCTACTTTCTTGCTGCAGATTTCCTCATTGTGCCTCTGGCTGGAATTTCTTCTCTCCATCACTTCCCCTTTGCACACAGGGATTCCTGTCCCTAGCTAGTTCCTATTCCAGCTTTAAGACTTGGCACACCTCTTAGAATTAATGTTTGTCAAGTGAATGAATGGCTCCTAGTCAAAGGTCTTGGTATAAATTAGAGGAAAGGAGGGACAGGAAAAGATGTCTTCTCTTTGCTTGGAGCATCAAGCTGCAAGCATTGGAAAGGGTGCCGTCAACTCCTGAAAGCAGGAAGAGTTGTTCCCCCTGCTGGTGTCTGCACAGCCCCTAACACAGTGCTTTGCCTGGGCGTGGCACTTAGAACATTCGGGATGAAAGTGTCAGTCTAAGGAGATGCAAGTTCATAGAAGGATTCCTGCACAATAGAAGAGTGCTTAAAAAGCAAGGATGTTTTTCCCTTTTTTTGAATTAGCTTCCTTTAATGGCATGTGTGCTGGTCCATTACCAGCAGGCTCACAGATGTATGCTCTCAGATACCTGCCTCGGCCTTTCCCAGGCTCCTGTGCCTCTGGGTTTGGCCACAGAGAGGCACTGGCCCGGGACACAAGAAGGAAGGGAGCAGGGACAAGCCCTCTCTGTTCTGCAGTGTCTCCAGCAGTGGCCTGCCTCCTGACTCCAGGGAGATCCCCACAGTTCCAGCTTCCTAGGGCTGCCCTAGCTCTCAAGCTCCAGGAACCCCAGCTCTAGAGCCCCAGGAATGTCAACTCTAGAGTTTCTGGGACCCCAGTTCTTAGAGCTCCAGGAACCTCACCTCTGGAGCTCCGGAAACCCCAGCTGCAGAGCTCCGGGAACATCACCACCAGAGTTTCAGGAACCCAACCCTGCCTTTGACCCTCTGGCTTAGGGTTGTGGTTCCTGCTCTTGGCAATTTCTGGCCCTGCCCTGCTCTGCCCTGTCTGGCTTCTCAGCTCATCCATCCCCTGTGTTTCCAATACCCTGAATTCAATTCTCTCTCCTTGTAATACTCAAGTGGTCTGTTTCCTAGTTAGACACTGACTGACTGGGTTGTTTTCTATCTTTTCATTTGAGACGTTAATTTGGGTTTTGATTGTATTAAAAAAAAAAAACAGGATCTGGTAACCATTGGGAACCACTAAGGAATTGCTTAATGGAATTATTTGTGATGCTTTATTGCCTAAAATAATTGACTTTGCAGGAGGAAGCCCTCTAGTTCCAAAACTTGTTTCTTTACTCATCAGCCTTTGGAGCATCGTATGTCTTCACTGTGCTCCGGCGGGGGGGCCCTCCGAGGCTCATTCTTTGCACAGAGAACCAGTGTTAATTCTAGGACGGTTGTTAATTCTAAGACTGTAGTTTCTGGAATAAATTACTAATTGGCTTCTGAACCACTTTAAGAAAAATAGGCTGACTTTGTAAATGCTTCATCAACAGCAGTTCTGTTCTCCTGTTAACTCTGGTGAAGCCCAACATTTATTTTTAGTGAAGGAGACAATTGCCGGGGCAGGGGGCTGGAATCTATAGACTGTGTCTAGTGTGGAGAAAACCACGAGAAAGCTTTAAAACCATTCTCCAATCCGATCTGACCAGACAGACTTCAAAATTTCATGACAAAGCAATTTCTTCATTAAAATATTTAATTACACAAGCATCATTTAAAGCACTTGAATAAAAAATTTCAAAAGAAAAAATAGCATTTTAAGATATCCCTGTAATAGCTGTTCATTAACACCTGAATCTAAAACTCAAGAGCAGCCTTTCCCCAGCTGCCACTAAGGTGCTCAGTTCTTCCAAGGAAGCGAAGGCCGCGTGGGGTGAGGCCCTCACTTCATCCCGAGACTAGCACTCCTCCCGGCAGCACTAGCTCAGCCTTTGCCCACACCATGGCCTCTGTCTCGGAGCTCGCCTGCATCTACTCGGCCCTTATCCTGCACAACGATGAGGTGACAGTGACGGAGGATAAGATCAATGCCCTCATTGAAGCAGCTGGTGTAAATGTTGAATCTTTCTGGCCAGGCTTGTTTGCCAAGGCTCTGGCCAATGTCAACGTTGGGAGCCTCATCTGCAATGTAAGGGCTGGCGGACCTGCCCCAGCAGCTAGTGCAGCACCTGCAGGAGGTCCTGCCCCCTCAACTGCTGCTGCCCCAGCTGAGGAAAAGAAAGTAGACTAAACCTCTTTTGTAACACAGTCAATAAAAATCTGAACTTTAAAAATAAAAAATAAAAATAAATAAAAGTAAAACTCAAGAGCAGAAACTGTCCGTTTATATTGAAGAGTTCCATTCCGGTTGGTACCAGTTGAATACCAGTTTTTGTTGTGTGACCCTTTCCAGTCCTGGGGATGGAGAGAAATGTTTTCAGTGCTTTCCCTGACTGAGGTTTTTGTCTGCTCCTCAGGTTCGGTGTTCCACTTCGACAAGTCAACTTCGTCTTGCATTTCCACCAGTGCTCTCCTTCCAGATCCGTATGAATCAGAGAGGTATTTTCTCCCTTGTGGTCTACACAGCACTGTTTGGGTGGGGTTAAATGGCCCTAGTGGTGGCCGCCCGTGGTCCTCTGTGGCTCTCTGCTCAGGCCAGGTTCCTGACCAGAAAAAAAACTGTTCATCTATTGTGAGGAAGACTGTTTTTATTCTCACATAAAATCTGTCCCTGTAAGAGAGTGGCCCCACTCATAAAGCACAGAACAGCCCATGTGTCAGTCCTCAAGAGGCAGTTGGGCCAGGGAGCCGGTCATGCCCTGCCCAGGGGTCCCCTTCCTCTGGTGTCACAGTTTGTGCTGCAGCCACATGCTCGCCTGTACGGGAGCATTTCACACTTTTTAAAGCTCCAGCCTGCCAGGCACCAGAATGTCTGCTTTTGTACCCAGCCCAGCTGAGAGGGTCTGGAAGACAAGACAATTTCTTCACTAAGGGACGACAGGAGGGAAATGAAGAAACTGTAAGAAACATAAAAACATTCCAGCCTATAAATGACAAGTGTCTCATTCTATAAACTCACTCCCAGAGTGTGAGGTCCTGCTCCATTTCCTATTATCTAAACTCAGCTCCTGGTTCTTGGTATGGCTTCCCATGCTCTGTTTGGGGTTCTTACTCCCTAGCAACTGTCCGGTTGGTGAGTAAGAGTGCCATCTGCAGGTGGTTTTCTCTTGGCTTCGCTTTTTGTAAACCTGGCTTACAAAGCAGGAGTCCTTTCAGTTTCCGTTCTGTGCCCATCTCGGAAACAGGCCTTTCCCCTGGTTTAACTGACGGGCTGACCCCAATGTCACAACGAATGAATGGCATCTTTCTTGACATGAGACTCTGGCCCACTTACAAAGGGAGGGGTTTGGTCCCTTGTTAGCCCCAAAACACAACAGGACATTACGGTATGTATCAGCATTTTTTGTCATTGTGACAGTGTCACTGCCATTGTGACGATGGTGCCTAACAATACCCAGACATCAGTGGTTGACAAATGCAAACCTTTTCCTTGACGCTCCTGGTTCTGGAGTTGGCTGAGGTTCAGCCACTCCTGACTGGGCTCAACACAGCTCAGCTGGACTGGGCTGGGCTCCAGGTTTCAAGTTGGGTTCAGGTCTGTTCCCCTTTTCTTCATTCCAAGACTCAAGCTGAAGGACCAGGCGCCCCCTGGGCCGCCTTCTTTTGAGGAGAAGAATGGGAACCCTGGAGGAGGCTGGCAGAAACTTGCCATGCTTCTTGGTGCCCAAGACCCGCCATGTAGTCCTTCTGCCCACGTTCCTGTCAGCTACAGACCTGACAGCTGAGCTCAGAGTCAGTCAGGCAGGGACATGTCCTCTGCCAGCTCTGAAGAAGCACCACAGGGTCACATGACAAAGTGGCAGGAGGTGCACTTCTGTGACAGGGAGGGAGTATTGGGTTGGAAGCAATAATTCAGTCTGCTAGTCCACAAAACAAGCATCAGACCCACTAACAGAAGTCCCACCAGCCATGACATCACAGTGCCCAAAGACCAAAACAGTTGTTGGGACGGCACTCTCTTGCTTGATCCAGTTCACGAGGGCTCTTTTCTTATTAAACAAGTAGTGGGCAAAGTTTTTCTGTAAAGGGCCATGTAGGAAACATTTTAGGCTTTGTGGGTCTCTGTTGCAACTAGTGAACTCTGCCTTTGTAGCGTGAAAGTGGTCACAGACAATGCTAAACAAATAGATATGGCTGTGTTCCAATAAAACTTTATTTACAAAAATGGGCAGCAGCCCGATTTGGCCCTCAGGTCATAGTTAGCTGACCTGTTATAAACTCCTTCGTTGGGAAGTGCTTAGTGACCATTTGTCACTCTTTCATGTAAAACATCCTGTGGCTCATCAAAAGTCTTTCCCTCCCATTTGATGCTGACAAGCTTGGGTGTAGCTTTAATTAACTATTTGCCCAGGAAGACGGTGAGAATTGATACTAACAAACAACATTAAAATGCTTTAAAACCTTATATCAAATTGAGTTGATATATGAATGCATGAGCTGAGTTGCTTTATGAATATATCATAATCACCCTCCGATTAGAGAGCAAATTTAAAACAGCACTCTTAAAAGAGACTTAAGTGCCAGTTTTTCGCTTTCCAAAGGCAAAATATTGTGATTTAACTTTTCTTCCTTCCTTCCTCATTCGATTATTATGAACTGAGGTTTTGGAGTCAGGAGCCATAAGGATATTTTGGAGGTTGATCTAAGGAGCACATCAAAGACACATCAAACTTAAACAATCGTGATTTGACTCTTTTTGCTCTGCAGGGTTTATGTTGCTGAATCTCTCATTTCCAGTGCTGGAGAAGGACTGTTTTCCAAGGTCGCAGTGGGACCTAACACTGTTATGTCTTTTTATAATGGAGTCCGAATTACACACCAAGAGGTGAGTGGGGTCAAAGAGGAAAGTCAACCTGATTGGTTAAAGGCTTTGTTTCAAATACCCTTAATCTTCTCCTTAGTCCCTTTACATCAGTATTCACTGGAAGTATAAAAGAACAGACAGATAGGCTTTTTTCGTGAAATTGATTGGATATTGTCTTATAGCAGCCTTCAGACTGCTGTAGCGAACGGTACCGTAGACCAGGTGGCTTATGAACAACATGCCTTTATTTCTCAAAGTTCTGGAGGCTCCAAAGTCCAAGATCAAGGTGTGAGCATGTTCAGTGTCTGTTCAGAGCCTGCTCCCTGGCTCACAGAGAGCCTTCTCTTCTCTGTAACCTCACGTGGCTGGAGGGAAGACGGAGGTCCCTGGGCGTCTCTTTTATACGGGCACTAATTCCATTCATGAGGGCTGTCTCCTCGTGACCTAGTCATCTCCTAACACCACATTGGGAATTAGGTTTCAATGTATGAATTGAGGGAAGGCAGGGCACAAACTTTCCGATACCATAGATGTTTTCCTCCTTATTTTGAGCCATAAAATATTTTTTTAATTGTCCTTATTTTGAGCCTTAAAATGATTTTTTAAGTTCCACAACTATGTTACAGAAAGTGGGATGGTGCCATCAATGAGGCAGTAATTGCTTTGTATGGGACTGAATCCAGTGTCTGAAAAACAGATCCAGTGGGACTCTCAGTATCTAACCTCTGATCTTGGGCAGGGCGCTTCGTAGGAAGACCCCTCCTTCTGTTTGTGCAAAAGCCAGACGGTCACCTACATCTGGCCAGGAAGGGTTCCATTGCCCTCCCCCGCCAAAATTAAAAATAAAAAGTTGGAGTTGAATCACCTCTTGCCGTTAAGACACAGTCTTTGATGTGTTTCCCAGATCTGATGTTCTCTGTCCTTATTTCTTCACTGCACAAATACTGTCCTGAAATGCCTGCCCGAGGTCAAACAGCTTGCGGCTCTTAGCACGGCTTGGACCCTCCATCGGTCTGGCTTGGAGTAAACGCACGGGACTTAACTTCACATCCCACATTCCTGTCTTCACTTTTTCTCTTATTGCGATGAAATAATTAGGGGGAATGCCCTGCAATAATCAAGTTGTTGCTCATTCTAAGCAGTCACACAGGCACCCTGAGCTGCATGCACCCTGAGCTGTGGCCTGGCACACAGTGCCTGGTGTGTCCCCTGGGACGGCCAGAGCTCTGTACGGGCAACCCTGAAAGTCCCAGAAATGCAGCCTATGAAACGTGGCTCAGGGTAGTGACCGGTAAGTTATCTATTCAAACATTTTACAGATAAGGAAACTGAAGCCCAGAAAGGTCAAGCAATTGGCCCAAGGTCACCAACACGGTAACTCGCAGAGTCCACGCGTTTCACAGAGCAGAATCTCACTCTGTGCGGGCACACTCAGCAGGCTACACAGTATAAATGAATGGGGCACCCTCCTCATCCACATGAAATTTAGCTTCTGTTGGGGAGATTAGAAAAATATACGACCGATGGCACCATAACATAAGTGGTACCAAGTGCCACCTATTAGTATCACCTGACAGGTCTGGAATATTCAGATCCATAAAGATTTTTTCCCCTTTCATCCCTGCTCTATCCCCACTGAGAACGGTACCTGGCATACAGTAGGCACTCAGTAAATATCTCTTGAACAATATCAGAGACAAATAACAGCTTTATTGTAATTGAGGCAGGAGAGATGGTGTGCCTCTGAGAGTCACAAGTTTTGTATGAAAATGTGATCCTGTTTGGTCCAAAGGCTGCTCGGTCGGCATCCGCAGATCCTGGGGCTGGAGGGGAAAAGGGAAGGCAGCTGGCGGCCCGGCAGTGAGTCCTGTTGTACATGAGAAAGCGCACTGCTAATCAGTGACTCGGCGGCCACGGTGATTGCCCATCTGTAACAGGTGTGGGACTTCCCTGGCGCACAGTTGTGCCTTCCTTATATTTCTGATTCCCTTTGATGTTCTCCCTTTTGTTTGTTTTGCCTCCTCTTCCTCACTGTAGGGGTTCAAGGGTTGGGGGGCTGATCAAAGAGGAAGATTTCAGGATGCAAGGCAACAGCACCCAGCAAGCTTTGGGTGGGGTGTGCACAGGGCCGCAGGAGAGGAGATGTCCACCCAGCATACACCGTTTGCAGCACGGGAGCCACCATCCAAGACGGGAAGAGGGCAGGGAACTCCCGGGAAAGAGGGGGATCAGAGTGGGTGCCCACGTCTGTGTGACACAGAACACGGTGAGGAGGGTCTGGGCCCGAGAGCTCCAAAGGACAGCGGCCACCTGGGGTCTCTGTGGTCCTGGGTTTATCTTATCCACTGCTGGCAGGTGAAGGGCAAGGTGTCCCCTTGAAACTAGGCTTTAAATGGCTGAAACTCTGCTTTGTTTAGGCTACTTAAAAAACAAACGGATGTGTAAAAATTGGAGTTTAACGCCGGCCAGCTGTTGAGGTAACAGGTTTCAGGATGCAGTGAAGAAATAAACAACCTACAGACATCTGGTTGCATTTTTAGTGTGTCTTTGTAAGGGACTTTTAATCCTTTTTTTTCCGTATGAGATAAGGAAAAACATCAGTAACTGATAAGTGACCGGTGCCTGTGCCTTTGGTGCCATCAGCAGCGGAGGATGCCTTGGGCCCTTTTCATGCTGGTGGCACTCAGACCATGAGTTCACAGCTCTGATGTCCTCTGAGCTTTGGGGAGAAGGGTCCTTTCTGATGCTCACTGTCTTGTCTCTTGCAGGTTGACAGCAGGGACTGGGCCCTGAATGGGAACACCCTCTCCCTTGACGAAGAAACGGTCATTGACGTGCCTGAGCCCTACAACCACGTGTCCAAGTACTGTGCCTCCTTGGGACACAAAGCGAATCACTCCTTCACTCCAAACTGTCTCTACGACATGTACGTATGACACCTGGCTGTTGGGCGGATCTGTGCCCCGGGGTCCTGAGACGGGAGAGGCATGTAAGAGGTTACCCTGTTATCCTGCCCTAGAGGTGGCTGCTCCCTCTGAATATCCAAGGGTCCCCTGCCCAGGGCCTCACAGGAAATTCAAATTCTAAACAACCCCAGTCTTTGGCCTTGGCGGGCTGAGAAGTGGAAAGTACTTTGAAGAGCAGGCATGCTATCGAAATACTCTATGTAGTGGCTGCTGTCTTATTGTAGGTTTTTGGCCTCTCAATTGTCTCATTCTGGAAAGTTAAGGATAGTGTTATTTGAAATAATAGTGGAAATTGAAATTACTCTGCATATGGGAGAGTAGGGAAGGCTTTTATGACATGAAAGGAAAGAGGAAAAAATCTGAAGCATTAGGGCATGTGGTCTCAGTGTCCTAGAAGACCTACACAATCAAAGAATCGCTATTATTTGACAGTAAAGAGGAAGTATTGACGAATTCACAACATGGATGAGCCTTGAAATCATTATGCCGGGTGCGAGAAGCCAGTCACAAAAGACCATTCCTATGAACTGTCCAGTATAGACAAATTCATAGAGACAGTGCAGGTCAGTGGTTGCCTAGAGCTGGGGGCAGTGGGGAGAAGGGGGGTAGATGTCTACTGGATTTGGGGTGATGAAAGGTTTTAAAATTTGGTAGTGGGGAGTGTTGTACCCCTGAAAACTACTGCACTGTACACTAAATGGGTGAATGTTATGATAATGTGAATTATATCTCAACACAGCTATTATTTTTGAAAATCAAAAATCCTACCTTCCTCTCGGGGTTTGAGTCTCCTCTTCCAACTGCTTGTTGAACCTCTTCTTGGAAACCCCTGTTCATGGGGAGCTTACTATTATCCACAAAGGTGGCTGTCTGGACAAACACATAGATATTCTGGAATTAGCTTTTGGGCTCTCTAAATGTTCTGTATTGAGCCCAAAGGGGTTTCCCTGTAACATCCAGCCATTGGCCCTACTTGTCTCCCCTTCTTTCTGGTGCAGTATGTCAATCTCTCCACATAGTAGCCCTACGCATATTTTAGTAGTTTTCATGTGCCCCCTTAATGCTCTCTTCCCAAAATCAAGCCTCTCTGGCTTAAATTCCCTAAAGGATCCAGTTGGGACTGTTTGTACTCTCGCCACAGCTGTGCTCAGCTCAGCCGGAGAATGCCAGCTCTCCCTGGGAGCCCGAGCTGCTGCGAGCACCCTCCCCTGCTCAGCCGCAGCTCGCAGCCCCTCTGCCCTCCAGCTTGTTAACATAAGTGCGATCACATCGTGCACATGTAATCTGTCGGAACACTGCCAGGATTTGACTGTCCCTGGTCGCATCCCTGAGGAGGCTTAAAAGTGGTTCTGGCAGTGACTCGCTCTCCTTGGCAGTCGGCAACAAGCACTGAAGCTCCAACTTCTGTTTAAAGGGCAGGTAGAAATGGCATGACATGAAACTGACACTCTTACTAACTCCGAGGCTTCCGTGGCCGACACGAATGAGGCTGAAGCGTCGTTCCAAGCTGCACACAGCTTAGCCACCCTCTTGAGCAGCAAGCCGTGACAGTGGCAATGAAAGCCACTTCAACGGCTGTCTTAGATCAGCTTTGTGATTTCACTGCAAGGATAGGATTTCTCTCACCAAAAAGAACAGGAGAGAAGAGAAGGAGCCATTTGTGCAAAGTCAAGGCCCTGTTCTTGTCAGGGTTGTTTTTTTCAAGCCCAATGTAACCAGTTAGTTATTTGGGGCAGTGGGGAGACTGTGGAGAACAATCAAAGATAAAATTCAGACACGGAGTCACGGCGTTCATTTGTTTCTAAATTCGTCGAGACGCACGCTCAACCTCCAAGAAACGGCCTCTGTAAGCCGTTGTAACTGCAGCTGGTGCGAAGTGCAAATGGGCAGTCCCCACCGCTGTCCTAGCTGTAGGCACGGGTGACCCGGGCAAGGGCCGCCGTGCTGTGCCGTGCCGCTAGCGTTCCCTGCGCACTTGCCCTGGGGCCGCAGGAGGCCGCGGCCTGTCCTGCAGGATGGCGTTCAGCCCGCCCAGCACCTCTGCGCGCATCGATCGGTCTGGTGGCTCCCGCTCCGGCCCCAGATCACAGACAGCAAAGGCGTTACGTGTTCTTGACCGTTGTGCTTTAGCACCGCCTTGAAGGGCCAGCACTTGAAGTAGAGCTCTCTCTTTGCAGCCTGTCCATTTTCCACTCTCTGAAAAGAATGATAATGAGCAGGAAAAGGAAGGGAAGTCATAGGCTTCTCTCGGGATTTTTTCAGTGCACCAGAAGATTAACTGGAGCTCCATTTCAGGAGTATTTGTTTTAATCAAATACTTTCATTTGAGACAAAGAGTTGTGATTTTAATAAGGAATTCCTGAATCCCTGGTCCTGGGATCTGCTCTGTGATGGAGGGCAACCTGGGGATTCCATGCACATGCACGCACTCCCACGTACACGCTCACACGTGCACTCTCTCCCATGTGCACACAGTCCCACGCATGTGCTCACACACATGTACTCCCTCACATGTGCAGCTTCACTCAGGTGCTCACACACGTGCATGCTCTCACTGTAGTACCTATTATGAGTTGAGTCCTCATTCTGCTTCAGGCACTCTGTGAGCTGCACGTGGCCCTATTTTGCCGCAACAAGTGGTGTGTCAGGTGAGGCTCACTAGCATTTTGATTTTGCGATAAGGAAAGTGGGATTCAGAGACACGAGCTCAGCTTTCCAAGAGGAGGCGGTGATCCCGTGTGCAACCAGGACCCGCATTCCAGCCATCTGCCCCCAACTCAAGGTGATGTGGCCACCCTAACATGACCCCTGGTTAGAGTGGCCACAGAAGCCCCCTCAAATGAGGTTGACATTGTTCCTTTTAGCCGCACACAAAAGATGTCCCTAAGCCACAGACCCATTACTTTCCCGCCACTGATAGGAAGGGAACCAGCCAAGGACTCAGTGTCATGCCCCATGTGCCAATCCAACTTTAGGTCTGGACAACCTTCTCTTTCAATGTCTCAGTGCCTTTGGTTCAAAGTGTGACCTTAAATGCATGACACATTTTTGACCAGATGCATACAAAACAAGCTTATTTCTTTTTGGCCGTGCCTCACATACGCTCATTTTGGGTTTCAGCAGCTGCTGGGGGAGTCCACAACTTACGTTTGTCCAGTCCTCCTGAAGAGAGCCCGGCAGGAGGCTGGCTTGGGAGCCTTGGGCAGAGGAGCAATGATAGAGCAAGAGCCACGCCTCTTCCTCTGAGAGGCCTCGGGACAGGAGGGGAGGCCGCTTCCTTCATAGGAGGCTCCACAGGGAAATGTTGAAGCAGGTGGGCAGGAGGCCTGGACTTCCTTCTTGGACAGAAATCTTCATCTACGTTTTTGCTAGAAAAGAATACGCCCTCTATCTGCATAGGGCAGAATACGGAGATTTTTGCTTTGGAAAATCCACAGGGCTCTTTCTTACAACTCCAGAGTGCCCTGCTGCAGTCTCCCCTTCCCCCACCTGCGCCACCCAGGCACGGCCAGTAATCTGATGAGCTGAAATGGGGGCAGGCTGCACTGGAGTTGATTTCTCATTAAGGACAGATTTTTGGTTTTGACCATGATTGTTGGTTTATAAATAAAGCATGCCAAATGTGCTGGAAAAGGAAGACAGAGCAATGCTTTTGAAACTTTAATGTGGCTGTGAATCACCTGGGGGCATCATCAAAATATAGGGTGCCATTCCAGTAGGGGTAGAGAGTCCCCTCTTAGCACCTCTGGGATGAAGCTGATGTGAGGACCACACCCCAAAGACCTACCCATGGTGTCAGGGGAGAACACAGCCGGGGGTGGGTGACTCTCCCATCAGCTCCCCACGCCCTATCCTTTGCTTCTAACCTGCCTGGGAATGACTGTGTACCTCTTGATGCCTAGGTTTGTCCACCCCCGTTTTGGGTCCATCAAGTGCATCCGCACACTCCGAGCTGTGGAGGCCGGCGAGGAGCTCACCGTGGCCTATGGCTATGACCACAGCCCCCCGGGGAAGAGTGGGCCTGAAGCCCCCGAGTGGTACCAGGTGGAGTTGAAGGCCTTCCAGGCCACCCAACAGAAGTAAAGGGCCTGGCTCCGGGCTTCAGAGACCTGGAATAGAAACTTGGATCTATGCACTACGTTTATCCAACTACGGGACAACCAGGGACTGCTCGTGCTGTGACATCACATCCTCTCACTTCGCGTTCGCGACTTCCTCGCATACTAACTAGGTTTGACTGTATTACTCATACCAGACTTAAAATTAGCTAGCCTTGCAGCAGCGCCCTCCTGAGAGGTATTATTGCCGAGCACTTGACACAGCATGATGCTCTTGGGTGGTTCAAGTCTGAATCTGGACCCCATTCAGAGATGCCAAATGATCACACTGAAAAAGGGAAAGGGGGTTTTCCAGTCATTTTTCGTCAGTGGTTTTTTCCATGATGTTTTTTCCTGTGGCCAACGCAAAGCGTGTTGTTATCACGCCTGCGGCTGGGCCATGTGGAGGATAGAGAATTACTACATTTTTACTCTCTAAATGTAGTATAATTTGCCTTTTAACCTTTGATCTGTATCTTGCAATAGAATGGCTTTGTTTTTTTCCCTAGCTAACAGAAGCCCACTTTCTGAGTCATTTCACCCCCCCAGTCCTGTTCTCTATCTTAGACACTTTTTAACGAGAGGACACTCCCAGTGGAGTTTGTGTCGGTGCCAGTACGTAGGTCTCTCTGGCTCTTTCTGCATCATTGTCTTATTATTATGTCCTAATATAAAGACCTGGCTCTTGGAGCTGGGGTATTATTATAGAATTATTATTCTCGCATGCAAACAAAGATATCTTTGCGTTAGGATGTGAGGAGAAAGAGTTTACTTTGTTTGCATTAAGTTATGGAAGAGTTGTAATATATATTTTGAGAACGAAAGGAGGGAAATTAGTATTTCTAAGCAGTAACTGTGGCAACTTTGCAATATCTTCAATAGCGCTAGTGACTCTTTTCTTTGTGCACACACATCAAATGTACATAACATAGAGCAGCCTGGCTTGTGGCGCAGTGCATCGAATTCAAAGGTCGAAGAGAGCAAACTTGAATTCTCACACGGAATTCGCAACTTGTGGGGGTTTTTTTAAATTGCTACTATTATGAGACACCTACTGATCACTAGGTACAAATCAAACCTTAACGCTAAAACTCTTCATCCGTGTAATTTCCAAGTACTTACCTGCTTCAGAGCATTGTGAATTAAGAATAACACCTGTATAGTTTTAAAAGCAACGATATCAATAGCGTTTCAGCCTTTTTGCAAGCCATGTATAATCACAGCTGCAGAAATAAGGAGGAAAATCCCTGTTTTTAGTTTAGCTAATTAGGTATGTAACACACCTGGGATTGCTCTGAGTGAATTCTGAGACTTTGGGGGTCTTGAAAGCGCCCTCACCACATGCCACAGGTATGTCTGCTCTGGATGCCTTGGGGAGGCAGCCGAGAGGTCTGGCGAGCAGCAGCGACTCTGACCTGTAGGTGTCAACAACGGTGGCACCTGTCACCTGAGTCAGTTTGGTCTTGAAAGCTAAGGCCTTCCAAGCTGTGGCCTGTAAAGAGCTCTAGCTGAGTAGAGAAGGCTTACTGGAGGGGGATGAGTTAAGAAAGGGGCGGGTGGAAGTTTGATAGTTCTTATCCGTTTCACGTTGCTCTTAGAAGTGCTTGACACGGGGTTGCTCACAGCCTTCAGTTCGGGCAGCCCCTGGGCACAGGTTTCAGCTCTCAAGACGGTGACAGAAGCTGCTCTTCCCTTTTTTTGCAAGGCCGGGGTTGCGGGGGCTCCCCTCCCCAGCAGGGCCAGAGCAGCGAGGTGGCCTGGCTCCAGGGAGATAAGCTGAAGGGTCACGTATGAGAGGTTGTCAGAGCTGCCAGAAAGATCTCCCACGAAGGACCAGAGAGAGTTTTTAGATGAAAAGGCACCAGGATAGGATCGCTTCTATTCTGAGAAAGAGACCGTTCTGTGAACTGTGACAGATGGGCAGTCTTGGGGCATGTATTCTGATTAGTGCTTTGACTCAAATGGGTCCCAAGGTGAGAGACTGTTAGCCAGAGAAGGATGGTTTTGACGAAGCCCCAGGGGGTTGAGTAGTGGAGTCAGGTCCAGGAGGGAGGTCGGGGACTGGATGGCCCGGTCACGCCTCTGGTGCAGCCACACTCTGAAAGATTTCATTTCTGAGGCCTCTCTTGCTCTGGTTGAGACTCTAGTGGGTATAATTTCTGTCCTAATGGGTTATTCTAATTACCCCATTCAGATGGAATCTTTCTTTTCTTTCTTCTTTTTCCTTTTTGCTAAAAGAGACTGAAGAGTTGTAAGTAGTAATTAACCAACTAATCCATTACATATTGGACACCAACACTCCGAGTTTAAAATCCAGCAATGTGTTGACCTTCAGACAAATCGGAGGAAACACACCCAAGCGGGGCCTCTCTCTCTCTCTGTCTCCCTCCCCTCCACCAGGTGCCTTCTGGCTCTTCCTTCTCCTGCACTCTGCTCCCTCCTTCTCTTTTGTCTGTGATGAGGCCTGGGTGTCTGGGTAACAACACCCCAGCTGGTATTTTCTCTCTGTTCCTCTCCTGCGCATTCTGACTCCTCCCTTGCTAGTCTCTCCAGCTCTGAGAGTCCCCCCCTGGCCCTGCCCCTTTACCCCCCACCCCCATCTGTCTTTATGGCTGTGTGGCCCTCTCTCCATTTCCTCTTTGTCATGTTTGGCTCCGTGGCTCCTGCTCTCCCCTGCTACACACACACACACTCACAAAGGTAAGGCTTTGTCAGGGGGCAGAATCAGAGGGGGCTTGAGATTCACTGTGACCCGTAGGTAGGAAAAGAAGTCGAGGGGGTGGACGTTCCCTAAGGAGTAAGTGGTGAATGAATAAGAGATTGTTCCTTGCTTGAGCCTAAGTTGAAGGGAAAGCCTCAGGGTGTACTTTTCTGCTGACTCTTTGCATCTACTGTGGATGACAACAAAAATGTGGAAGATTCCATGTGGTGGGAAATAAAGAAACCACTTTTGCTCTCCCCAAAACCAGCTGGCACCTGGGGGTGCACAGGCCGCCCCAGGTCTTGAGGAGATTCACTCAGAGCAGTCTCAGCCCAACTCCTGCATGACCAGAACTTTCCTTAGCAGCTTTTCTGTGATGAAATAGTCTCTTGTGTTAGGAATAGCAACTAATCCATAAGGGTTATATGCCCAAATGGACTTTGGGACGGACTAACAAAAACAACTTCAGGAGCTGAATTTCCGATGCAAAGGAAAGATGAAATTAAAAAGCAACAGGCAAGGAACACTTGAGTTTTGTAGGACCTATTCTCATGTTAACCTGCTTCCTCCCTGGTCTACCTGAGAAACTAAGAGGGAAGTTCATTTTTCAAGACCTCTTTGAACCTGCCTGGGTCCGTGGTTAAACTTACTGCACCCAGGAGGTTCTTCACACTTGAAAAAGTATTTCCTTATCACCAACAATCTGAAAAGGCCAAGGTGGAGGCCAAGGGTAACGGTTTACCACATTCAGTTGTAACTTAAAAATCGCAGTAACTGTGAACAGCGAATTCAAGGGTTGTCTTCTCAGTGAGATGACAGGATGTGGCACTTTAGTGACTTTCCTTTGATATAAAAAATTTTAAGTCACTCAGCTGCAAAGTGCATTTAAGATCTTTCAAGAGGGAATAGTTTCCTGTTTTGCTTTGTTTTAAAACAGTTGCCTCAAGTTTCTGTCTTAAGAGTAGGGATTTAGAATCCAGGCATCTTTTGCTTTAGGAAAAGAAGCAAAACTACGTTGCAAGACTGATGTTGTGATGTTTATTTGCCACAGATCAAAGGTTCACAATATATATTAAATCCACACCCTACTTGAGGTCCCCTGATAGAGTGGTTTTTTCTTTGATCCTTCCCTTCAGGAATTGGAGCCTCAGTGTCACTTTTTTCTTTTAAAAATTCTAAATTTCAATGGTTTTATTTCGCCAAATGTGTGCACACATACTCAAAGCAATGAAACAATTTCAAGCCATACAACCACAGAGGTGGGAACCCTTTTCACAAATTTTAATGTGTTTGTATGTAAATAGATGTTTGTATGAAATATTTTCATGGTAGAATGAATATATTTAAATGAAGTTGAATTATTCCAGTGCTGTTTGAACAAATTACAAAATTTTTGGTGAGAATTACCTGAGTCTATTGAGATATAATGCAGTTCAATTTTGATTTTTACAAATCAAAAGCCTACAAATAACTCTGACCCAAGGCAACTTCCCTGTGTCGTTGCGTCTGGTGCGGAGAGAGCTTGTAGGCTTCCCCAGTGCCTCAGCCGCTTCCTGGTGTAAGTTAGGTGCTCGTGGAGGTGTGTCCACCTTTTAGTGACATCACTCGGGGCCTTGGGGGGCCTGAGTGGGTTCAAGGCATTAGACACTGGTGCATTTATCCAGAGCACAATTTCTTTGCAGGGCAGCAGAATCAGAAGCCAGACGTGGCCATGTGAACCTCAGAACCGGGTTTTCTGGCCGCCATCAACCGCCACCCTTACTGCCTAGTCACACACGTCAGGGAGGCTGCCCTCAGTGGAGTTGGGGCTCAGACCCCGGGGTGGGACTTCACGGTTTTGCCAGCAGTCCCTGCTTCCTGACCTCCACCTCTCAGAGAGGAAGGAGGAGGGCACAGCTGGCAAGGGGCCCATTTCTCAGCACAGTACATTTCCTGTCTCAGCTCTGGGAGACTGTGCATGAAGGCACCACACTTCCGACCAGAGAGAGACGCCTTCGGATAACGTCGGTAACGTCGGTCCTCGCTTCCTCTGTCTGTGACTTCAGTCCCAAGACCAATCACATCCCTAGGACATACCTCCCAAGTCTCCCAAGTCTTGGGTTACTAAAATATTCCTTTATAATGATTTCCAACTTGAGTGGGGGTTTTCTTTATCAGCTTTGGTCCTGGATATAATGAAATGATCACTTTTATGACAAATTTCACTGTGTATACTAGCAATATGTACACACCTGCCAGTGTATCTTAACATATTGACTTGGTTACATTTTGGGTTACTATAATTAATCTTGATTCATGTATTGGGAAACACAGGGACTACGTAATACCTGCTTATCATAGTAGAAATTAAGTTCATGGTTCTGAGCTCCCTACTTCAACAGCTTTTCCTTCCTGGGTTTTCTACATTCTCTTTTTATTGTGAAATGCATTTATGAGGTTGTGAGGGATGTTTATGGATCGGAAGCCAGGGGTACGCTTTCAGCATTTATTGCAACCAAAAGCTAACCCCAGCACAGTTAACGAGCATCTTTGACTGGTCTTCTGTGGAGTTTGAACTAAATCTATGAGCCTTATTCAATATCTATAATTCTATGATTTTTTTAAATTATGGGAAATTAATGAAAGATGTTTACATGAATAACGTTTGCCCTTACTGTGTTATGAATGAGTTTTTTGTAGTGTGTCTGGGTGCATGTGCAAGAGAGTAGGAAAAATGTTTCTGAAACAAAACTTGACAAATATTTGTAATGAAAAGTAAATTTAAAGATTGCTATAATTGCGCTATAGAAACAATGCAAGTATTAAACAAAATATACAATCACCTGTCATTGTCTTCCTTTGGGCTCAAGGGCAGAAAGGGAATGGTGTTTTGCTGTGACCTGACCACCTATGTATCTAAATTACTAAGCAAACTTTACATTTTAAGTTGTTTAAAAATACTATTAATCATTTCCCACTTTCAGAGCATTGTAGTAAGACCTGAGGAGGCGTGTGGAAAGATGAGGAGTTTGCTGTGTAATTGGCATGACTCCACATACACCCATGAATCCAGAAACATTAGCAAAGTCAACCCAAAGTGTCTCTGATGGATGACATAAATGGCAAGGACATTGAACATAAATGAGACGACAGGGAGACCACCTGGCAGATGGGACTAAAAAGTAAAAATCACTCTCTGGGAGCCGTGTTCAGATCAGGGTAGCGACACCTGAAGTCACCAGAGAAAGAAAAAAATAGCCCTCAAACCAGCAGTACTTAATTTGATAAAATATCTTTATAAAACAATCAGGCTGTTTGGAATTTTCTTCAGAATGCAGTGCAGGAGGAGGGGGAGTGGGCGGGAATGTAGACAAAACCACATTGGCCGTGTGAGGGCGAAGCTGGGAGCCAGCGACGGTGGGGGGCTGGGGGGCGGAGGGGGGGGGGTGGTTCCTTACCTTCCCCTGTGTGTTTTTACGTGTCCAAGTCTCCACAGGAAAAGGTTAAAGAAAAAAGAGAAAGCTATTGACTGCAAACATATTTAAACACAAGTGTCACAGAGGCAAACACTACCTGTCCTAATTCTGCCCGAGTAAGTGCCTCCCTTGAATTTCCTGGCTGTGAGGGAGCCTTGAGTGTTCCGTGTGTGACAGTGAAGATGCCCTCGCCTGCATCCCCGCATCCCCGGGAGGAGTATCCGATGGTGCCAGCTCAGCCCCGCAATCCGCAGCCACGTTCTTCGGTACCTGTGACCAGGCCAGGATTCTGGCCTGGAGTCTAGTCTTGTGACAAAGAATTGTAAGTTTACCACTTGAGATATTACTAGTAAACCCACGCAACCAGGTAAACCTGTGTGGTCACGATCCACCGAAAGTGAGTGGACGGTGAGGGTGCTGCCGTTTTCCTCTTCCCCGTGTGGACTGCAGAGCCCGGATACCTGATTCCACGTGTGCGAGTCACTTGTCTGTCTGCCAGCCAGTGCCAACTCATGTACCAAATCTCAGCAATGCTGCATTTCTACATCGACATCATCTACGCGGGTATTCACGCAAGCACAAAATGCTGCTGTCCTCCCCACACGCCAGTCAACTGTCTTCCGCACCCGCTGGGGTGCATGCTCTTGCCCTTCTGTTTGCTGAAACAACACACTATTTCCTAGTGTAACAGAAGACATTAGTATTTTATTTTTTCTTCTCATTTTTAAAAGGCTTTTTTTCCATTCTGAAGACTGGTCTTCAGCCGGGATGATTGCTTAGGTCCACAGGACACTGAACACCGAGCCAGAAGAATGCTTCACCAGTAGACACACCAGGACGCATGTGCCTGGGATCAGCAGCCTTCCAGAAGGGCCCAGAATGATGAAAGGGGCCAACCTTCGGGCGTCAGCACCCCTCCCTACGGGGGATGAGGGTTCCCCTGAGGCTTTAATTAAATGTTTAACTTTGTTTTGCTTTCATATTTTGAAGTCAACCTTTTTTTCTTCTCAGGACCCCAAATTTTTGCACATCTTCAGAAAGCACCTTGGTCCTAAGCTATGGGGCAGAGCTGCCTACCAGCTAGAGCCAGCTGTTGGCTGGAGGAGCCAGGATGGGGTGACCCCGCCAGCAGCCTCCGAAATAGAAATGGATTTCAAGCCCCAAACCTCTGGCTCCCTGAGGCAGCTGCCACTTCCCGAGTCCCAAAACCTGGGCTGAAGGGAGGGGTCCTGAGGCTCAGAGGGGAAGAAAGGGTGAGACGTAAAAGCTGCTTCTAGGAGCCAAGTTTCCTGCCTGTGCAGCCCAGTCAGGGGGTCACCTCTGCGGCTCTAGGACAGCAGTAGTGAGATGTCATCTGAGCAAGCCTCTGTGCTGGCCAGAAACTCCACATCGGGGCACACACTTTGAAAGTTCGGTGGCTTTTTGTTTTGTTCTGTTTCTGCTGTGGAGGGTACCTAGAATCATGAGCATCTCATTTGAATTCAATTCATAAAATTAAAAAAGGTTTTGGCTGTAGGAAATTTAGGGATGATGACTCCCATAAGATAAAAATACAATAGAAAGTGAAGAAGTTTGTATTAGAAATGACTGTCGATTGAAGGAGTCCTATTCGTGCTTCTAAGAGGACTTCATTAGTTTAAGTCAACCCAATAATTGTCTGGAGACATAAAAGGGGACAGGTATTATTATTGACCCAATTCTGCAGGTGGGGAAACTGAGGCTGGGAGAGACGTAACATGGATTGCAAAGGGCTTGCCAAGATTTAGTTGGTAAAACAGGAGGGACCTTGCTTGCTGTCATGATTCAAGAAAAACAGAGGACTCCAGTGCTCTAAGCTCATTACCTTTTTAAAAGGTTGCTGCTTTGTTTTTTGAAGCTTCACCAAGGAGTTGAAAGCAGAGTGACTTCATTTGTACTTTTTCACGTAACAAAACTCCCAGAAGACACGTTCTCCGCAGAGCCTGAACGCACTGTTGCCGTTTCACCGAGCTGGGCCTGAATTGCTCGTTTTCACGGAGCACGACTCAGCCACCACATCAGGGATGTTTTTCCTCTTCAAACCTCTTGGAACCCAACTGTTGAAGAATCGAGAGGAATCACTTACGGATATGAGTGATTGTCAAATGGCGGACACTTTGGGGAAAAGGGAGACTGTGGAGGAAAATGACATCAAATATAGAGGCTGGGAAGATGTGAAGACTACATGCCATCAAGACTCCTGGAAGAAGAGTTCATGGAAGTCGTCCCCTCCTCCCACAGGAACATTCTAGGGAGGAATGCAACGCAACTCATGGGATGCGGTATGCTTCACTATTTTGAAAATCTTGATTTCACACTTCATATTCCTAAACCCAGTGTATTTTTTTAGATTTTATTTCTTTTTAGAGGGGAAGGATAAAGAGAGGGAGAGAAATATCAATGTGTGGTTGCCTCTTGTGTACCCCAGGCATGTGTCCTGACTGGGAATCGAACCTATGATCCTTTGCTTCATAGTCCGCCATTCAATCCACTGAGCCTCACTAGCCAGGGCTAAAACCAGTGTATTCTGATACTTGCATTTAATGACTATCAAAGTTAAGGGGGGAAAAAAGACCTCATAAAGATCCTTGGGTCCAAACAGAACATTGTCAAGCAGGCTTATCAAACCTGAAGGCCGGGTTTTCAGCCCCATCCACCACATTTTCACTGGAAGGCTTTACACAAAGCTCCACATACATTTCCACAAATGGATCCAAACTCTGGTATACTTCTTAGTTTGGAAAATTTTTAAACAGAATGGAAAATTTAACTTTTGAAATGCTCAGACAGAAGCATTTTTAGAGGTGACACAGATTTTAGAAACCAAACCCATCAGATGGAAACATGTCCAAACACCTACCAGGAAAAGATACTTTTTCTAAAAGTAACTCTTAAAGTAGCACATTCCTTAGTGTGAAATATATATTCCAGACACCCGTCATGACAGAGATGGTGAAAGAAGATGGTGAGCAAAGTGTCGTTTTGTGAAGGGAACACACGTACCCAGCACACCTTCCCGCTGGTAAGTCTTTCTCAGCCACCAGGTACCCAGGAAGCCAGCCAAGTGGCACCAATGGAGACACAACTTCCTTTTGGCAAAGCTGGTTTATTGAACGTCATGGGGGCAATGCTACAGTGACGCTGTCCCACAACATTACTTAGCTCAGGTCCCATGAGGAACAGCAATGCGTTGCCAATAAAGCAGCTAACTACACTAGATTCTGGGCCAGCTCCCCCTGGTGTTCTCGCACAAAGACTCCTCCAAACATGGCTGATGTTTGCAGTTGAAGGTCACGGCTAAAATAAATCCACACAGGAGTTACCAAATGTGTGATTTGTGCTTTAAAAATTAATAGTTGTTTGATAGCCACCATTTTGGAAGTAATTTTCCAATAATCAATGAAGTATTTTATAAATATTTTAGAAAATATCTAAAAGCTTTATCCCCATTCAACTAATAAGCATATTCTTTTAAAAAATAATACATAGAAAAAAATTAAAACAATAAATCATTACAAATGATACAGATATTTTTAAATTAATAAATATTAAAGTGAAAAAAATAAGTCCTTTCATAGAATTGTAAAGAATAGTTACTATTAAGCTCTTACAAAAAGAAACAAATTCCTTTTTTTAAAACCGTTAACAGCACTGAAAAGCATAAATGTGCTTGGAACGTCTGTAAACTTTCTTCCCCCACTCTAGACAATGTTGTCAAAAGGAACAGATTCCCTTCTTTAAAAAACTATTATGCCCAACACAATAATTACAGTTGTCACTGTTTCAGTATAAAAATAGTTACAAATCAACCTTAAAGTCAAATCATTTTTAATTCTATCAAAAGAAAAATGGATTAATCTCTGAACGCAAATAAAGCCAATTTGTTTTTCCTAAACTCTAATATTAAAAACTGAACAATTACTTTCCATAATTATTACTTTTAGTTAGTTCATTTAATAGAATTATCTCATTTTCATAATTAAATTATCCAGTTAGGACCACCGTGATGATAAAACAAAAATCCTAAGCTAAATGAGAGACTTATTTAGTTCGTTTCCCACATTCTGAAAATATTCTAAGTACAATCATCTTTTGGCTTCATCTCCTCCAAAAGGTTTGAGGACGGCAACCTATCAGAACTAACCAATGTGCGCACTTCAGCTGAAGTTCATGGCTTACATTCCATTCACGTAACAGTTTCATATGCAAGCTTACTATTTTCTATGTGCAAAGTCTTCAAAGTAAAAATATCTAGGGGTAAAAACACTGTTTCAAATATTCTTTCCGCCAGTGAAGATTTTTTAAATATCTCACTTGTTTTTCATACTGAGGAGGGACAGCATGTTGTGGCCATAAAATTTAAAGATTTTAAAAACTGATGTACTGTAACACATACTATTATAGAAATATACGTACACTCATAGCAATTAAAGTTATATTCTCAGAGCTACAATCCAAATGGAAGACGAGTTGTTGGCTCAGCCTTTAGTCATGAAGTTGACTGGGGGGGCGGGAGCAGGGGGAGACACTGTGCCAGAGACACATCTTAAAATCACCAAAAGCCGAGTCTCCTGCGAGAGCCAGGAGCCGCGTTTACCTATTTCCCCCAAGTCACAACTCCTCACAGGCTTCCCATTTGTTTTTTACTGTTTAAAGATACCATAAGAAAATATAAAGCGCCTTATTATGTCATTTCATTTGCATTAAAACTTCCTTATTTTTGCATATTTTAATAGAACTTAGAAAACAATTCAAATCACTTAAAAATAACAATCATTTCTGTAGAACTCATTGACATTGATTAGAAATATCAAGCAACATAGCAAGAACTATTGGGAAAGTCACTCTTTATGGACTGAGACTCAGAAAACATTCTATGCCTTCTCCTCCCACTGGAACTAAAGCCTTGGCTCTAAAATGCACCAATAAAGCAATTAAATCCATTAATAACACAAAGAAAGAACTACAGGGAGAGGCCACTACAAGTTTTTACCCTACTGAGGAACCATTAAGTGTGTACTAAACCCTCGGTATTTTTTCAGTCCCTGAACACAGGACTGAACAGACTCCCAGCAGGCTCTTGCTGGCAGCCTCCTTCACTGGCTCTAATGGAAAGGTGTTCTGAGCATCCTCCCTTTGCTTCATTTGCAACCTCACCTGACACCCACATTTCTCCTCCCGTGGTCACAGTGGCACCCCTGATTACGTAAAGACAGTGAGCATGGGTACCACACACAGTGAAGCGTCAGGATGATCCATTACATTGGAGACTACACCTTAACGACGGTCGCTGTCGTACAAACTCATTTCTCTGGTGAGAATCCAACAGTGTAGTGCACACTGTCGCTCAGCACCAGCACGTCACCGCAGGCTTCGGTTCAGGCTGCAGGGCGACTCCGTCACTGGGGGGCTGAGTGAGCATCAACGGTTTGTGGCTCTTCAGCTTATGAGCCAGGGTCATAAATATGGCTTCCACGTGGTCGTTGTCATTGGGGTTTTTAGCAGAGGTTTCAAATAAAGGCATACTGTGCGTGTCAGCAAATTTTTGTGCCACGTCTGTAGGTACCTGGATGGCACCTCGTAGGTCACACTTGTTTCCAACAAGAATCCGTGGTATGTCACTGGCTAGCAAGTGCTGTTTGCACTCTTCTATCCACGACGGCAAGCTATGGAAACTCGCCATGTTGGTCATGTCATACACGAAGACCACGGCGTGCACGTTTCTGTAGTAGTGCTGCACCATGCTCTTTCTGAACCGCTCTTGCCCCGCTGTGTCCCAGAGCTGGATCTGAAAATGAAAAAAAAAAAAGGAAAAATAGAGGAATAATAAAGACACCAGACCAGCAAAGAAGATGACTCTTCCAAACATCACCAACTACGAGCCTGGCAGTCCACGTGTGTCCTGTCTCACCCTCACAGAGGCCTGACACCGTAGCAGCAACCCAATGTTTCAGAGGAGAAAACAGCCTCTGAAAGATGGAGGAATTGCCTGAGGGCCAGGGCAACCAACTACCCCAGTTCACCGGACTCTGAGAGGGCTCCAGGAATTTGGGACTTCCAGTTTCAAAACAGCAACAGTCTCAGGCAAAGTTGGCTGCCCTATTTAGGACACACAGCCCGATCCTCACCTTTCACAGGTTGAGGTTCGGGCCAGGTCGGCTGGGCTCCAAAGCCCAAGCACTTCCCCCCAGAACTCCTGCTTCTTCCAAACCCAACTCCCTCTCCTACTTCAGAAGCTCCCTTATTTAATTTGCCCACAGGTTCCTAGGCCTAACCTAATTCTGATGAAAAATATTCAGCCCCTTCTTATTCCATCTTTTTCCTCTGCAACGGATACAAATTGCTCTTCTTTTTCTTTTTGAATCCTCACCCCAGGACATGTGATTTTAGAAGAAGGAAGGGGTGTGGGGAGACAGACAGAGAGGGAAGGAGAGAAACATCGATGAGAGAGAGAAACATCAAATAGTGGTTACCTTCCCTACCCACCCCGACTGTAAATTGAACACACAGCTTAGGTATGTGCCCCAATGGGGAATCGAATCCTCAGCCTTTTGATGTATAAGATGATGCTCCAACCGAACCCACCCAGCCAGGGCACAGATCGTTCTTAACCCCCTAACACAGTGCACCCACAGGACTAATGACTTGAATGGGACAATGAAAATTAGAGTGAAAATTCAACAACAAACCTACAGGTTCCAACAAAACTGGAGTCTGTATGCTGTAAGGGAGGCATTAGATGGTGGTTTTAGAGGACCTGGTGGTGGCTTAGAATGAAGTGTGTCTAAGGGTCACCCCGTCAGGAGCCTTGGCCGGTGTCACTAACCCTCACTCTCCAGTGCCACCCTGCCCTTCCAACTCCTCAGAACCCCAGTCTTGGCCTCAGCCTTACTGCCTGCTCCACTCTTTGTGTGACCCTGGCCTCTGGAACCACCAATAAGAATTAAAGAATTGGGAAAGGGTGGGATGTTTTCCTGGCCCCCAAACAGGAACTATCATGTACAGGATGTTTCTGCAGGAAAACAGGTTTTTCTAAGCAATTCCCTGTCATACAGAAACTACTGTAGCAAAACCAAGGTCTTTCCCCAAAGGCAACGGGGCTTCACTGCCTCCGTATCTGACAGTGCTCAGATGACTGTTTAATAAGTAATATTTATTACATGGATTTTCCATTCTTGAGAAATTCCTTCGGTCTTACTTCCATGACTCCCAGCACATGAGACACTGACAGTGAGTCCGTGGATGCCCCCTACACTCCTGCCATGCAAAGTGGGGTCCAGGGACTAGCAGCATCTTACCGAGTAAGAATCTGCCTTTCAAAAACACAAGACCCCCGGCATGAATCCATTAGCATGAATTACATTCGCAGAAGGGCTGCCTTAGAACTTTGCTACATACAAATCTTTCCAGTCCCCAACTGTAATCTCCGCATCAGCGTGAAAAAAGATGGAGCGCGCACCTTGCAAGGGGCCGGCGTTTAACCCACCGTGGGGTTGGGGCAATACCATCCCGGGGCGTCCTTCTCCTTGAGAGTGCCCCATCCGCGCTCACCTTGATGCGCTCCCCATCAATCTCCACTGCTCGTTCTCGGAAATCCACCCCGATAGTAGCCTCGGTGCGGTCGGGGAAGCGGCCGGCGCAGAAGCGGTAGGTCAGGCATGTTTTGCCCACATTGGAGTCGCCGATCACGATTATCTTGAAGATGCGCGAGCGAGCAGGCGGCAGAAACACTGAAGACCCCGACAGCGCTCCGCTGGACATGAAGCTCGCCTCCAGGGACGACTCCATTTCCGAAGCCATGCTCCCGACCCGCCCCAAACGGAGGCGGCGGAAAGGGGACGCAGACCAGCTGGGAAATTACGCCACTGCGAGCGAGCGCGCCCAGCCCGCCGGCTCGGCTGCGCAGTGTCGCCGGAGCCACCACCCCCGAGGGCGGCCGCGCGCGTGCGCACCTTCGGCCCCGTTCCCACCGCGCAGGTGAGGCGCCCGCTCGTCCAGCCTCGCCGTCCCCCCGCCGCAGCCCGGCCGCAGTCCAGCGTCACTCGGGCCGGCGCCCGCCCACCTGGGAGGGCCCGGGACCTGTCGGGGGCTCGACCGCGGCGTGGAAGGCCAGCCTGCCGGGCGCCGAGCTGGGCGTCCGGACCCGGCCCCGCCACGTCCAAGGCCTCCGCCCTCCGCAGGAAGCAGCGCAACCACTCTGGGGGCGGAGAGAGAAGGGCCGCCGAGAGCTAGGAGGTACCGCCCGGCGTGCTCTCGCGAGACGGCCGAAGAGCCGCCCCTGCCGCGGCCGTGCGCCCGGGGAGGGGCTGGAAGGGGGTCGGGGGGGATCGGGGGGCTCGGGCGTCCTGGTGGGCGTAGTCGTCAGCCAATTGCTGGGGCTTCCCCGCGCATGCAGGTGGAGGCGGGTCTCCTGGGCCAGCCACTCCCTGTCCCCTCCGGGCTCTCGGAACCCCGGGAGTTGGGACAGCGACCGGGGCTGGAGGGGACGGGGCGCTGGATCCCACGGGAAGCGCCTGCGGAGGACCTGCGAGCCACGCGCAGCAGGGCAGCCTTCGGGCTTGGCTGGCGCGAGTTGTAGGGGAGCAGGTGGGAATTAGAGGTCGCCCACCGCGTCGGCAAGAAGGATTTGGTTAGGTGCCCGCTAGGCCCTGGGAGGGTATCCGCGGGACCCTCGTACCCAGCGCCCCTTTGGCTAATGTCCCCGGCCCAAGAAGAAGAATAGATCACATGTGGGCCACTTGGGCGCACTGAACCCTGGATTCATTACTAGACAGCCTCTCTGATGAGAATAAAATCCATTATGCTCTAGTTCTGTCTTACCCCTGGATGAGGATGATATAGACATTAAATATTACTGAGCGCACGCAGAAGTTGTCTTTGACAAAGTGCTGTACCTATAGACAAGACCACCCAGCCTTAAAGAATCTTCTCTGGATTACCGTGAAGTCTTTAGAGGAAAACCTACCATACTTTAAGTCATACAAAAGATTCAAAATGCGCAAACATGGCTGTTCGTGAAAAGTTGTTTCACAATAAGACTTTTTTTTCTTTTCTATTTGAGCAAATAGGTCATTTCGGAAGTGAAGGACTATGGAGAGAAGGACATGGCAGGCCTTAAGTAGAAGGAGGGGAACGCTAGAGCACTAAATGTTGTAGGAAAGGAGGTAAAGTTCTTGTTCCATTTGATGAAATGAAAATGTAGTCCGAGCAAATTAGTGGTAGAACCTGAGCATGCCCAGTCTTAACAGGAATTTGCAAAGCATTATATACAGTAATTTCTGTTGCAGCAGAAAAACTTCGTACAGTTACTAATACACCAACTTATGTTAGCCAGGAAAAAGTAGTTTACTCACCTGGTTGAATGGGTATGCCAATTACAGTTACTTACTTTCCCGTTACAGGAATTGAAACGGGCTGGAAAATTCTAGTTGTCTATGAGGTTATTTTCATGAAGATGAATCATCCCAGAAACTATTCAAGAGCCTTGGAATATATTCCTCTGATTTACGCTACCTATATCTCCTTCAAAGGAGAGAATCTGAAGATTTAGGCCAAAAAGCAGTTGAGGACTTTAAAAATGAATAGTCATGTAATTTCAGAGGAGGGTGAAAAAGGCATCAACGTCTTTGCCCCCGAAGACCTTACTTTGTTTTAGTATTTTTGTTGTTAACTCTTGCTAAACTGCATCAAAAATTCTTTATCTTTTCTATTTATCCAAATTCCATTCATATAGTACACCCTAACTCAAAAGTCTCAATTCTGTGAAGCTTTTATTTTTTTGATTAGTTCAGCTCAAACGGCTCTGCTTTATTCTAAGTCTGATATGCTCTTGGGGGCATTGCTCAAAGGGGCCTTTGAAAGCTGTCTTCATTGTTTAAGTCTGACAAGGACGTGTTGTATCTTACCACCTGGATGGTCAACTCTTCACTGTG
This sequence comes from Macrotus californicus, assembly GCA_007922815.1. Lineage (NCBI taxonomy): Eukaryota > Metazoa > Chordata > Mammalia > Chiroptera > Phyllostomidae > Macrotus > Macrotus californicus. The sequence continues at coordinate 21,039 of VMDR010003118.1, read as the reverse complement.
CATTGAAAGCTCACTGTTAAGCAGCAAATGATGAATAAATTAGAGAAGTGAGGAATTTCTTGTGTAAGGATTGTTGATTTGAACCCTCTACCAATTACAAACGGTTTGGCACCACTTATGGAAATATCGCTATAGACACTGGACATGGTTATGAGTTTTGTATTTTCAGCTTGCAGTTGGAGAGACCCATCACGTGACTAAAGTATATATTATTCTTCTTGATTGAATAACCCCAGAACCTCCAGGTTGAAGGAGATTCTACTATCCGGAAAAGTGGACTTTTTTAAAGTGGGCAAATTATAAAAGTCTTCTTTCTCAGAAAGAAGGAACTCCTGCCTTTTGCGACAGCATAGCTGGAACTGGAGAATATGATGCTAAGTGAAATAAGCCAGGCGGTGAAAGACAAACACCATATGATCTCACATATAAGAGGAATCTAATGAACAAAATAAACCAATGAACAAAGTAGAACCAAAGACATAGAAACATGGAAAAGACTGACAGTGGCCAGAAGGGAGAGGGGAGGGGACTAGTCAAAGAACATGTGTGAATGACCCAGGGACATGGACTGTGGAATGGGGGGTGGGCTGGGCAAAGGGGAAAAATTGGGACAACTGTAATAGAATAACAATAAAAAAATAAAATAAAAAATATTAGAAACATACATGTGCATTAAAAAGCAAAATGTGGGAGAGGGAAGCTAAATAAAAAGAGACTGAAAACACTTAATAACCAAATGCAGGGTATAGGGAACCTATCCCTGTGAGATGCGATCTTGTGGCTCAGCTCTGGTTCCGAATGCAGACAGACACACGTGGCGTGCAGAGAACGTCCGTGACTAGGTCTCCCGTGGGGAATCAGGCCTGCATTGCACCTAGGCTGCTTTGAGACTTGCTTTTGCTAAAAAACTCCCTCACCTTGAATTGAGGAAACTGTGTACTGCATATCTTTAAAGTAACCTCCCAAAATCTATGCTAAACCTCTCAAGTTTGGGTGTAACCAGTTCAACCTTTTCCCTTTACAATTGCAAATGACCTTTATCTTAAAGGGATTAGCAACATTCTTTCTTATGTAACCACCTCAAGCAACCTGTGCACAGTGAAGGAGGACCCTCCTTAATGTAATCTACCTAGAATATCAATAAAAGCCTGTTGAGGCAAAGGGTCCAGGCCTCTCTCTCTTGATCCTTGAGAGATTGGCCATGCATCCCTTTTTCTCCACCGGATTCCTTTAGTCCGCGTGAATCTGTTCGTCACTTGTCCGGGGATATAGGACAAGCATTCCACAACAACACGCGGTCCTACCAGCTGGGACCTCGACAAGTGGGAACTTTACCTGAATACCGAGAATGTTAATAAACAGCTGTAAAGGACATTTGGGGGTTTAATTTGGGAAATCTGAATCTGAGTATACACTAGATGATTCCACTAACTTTTTAGATTTCATAATAGTATTGTCATTTAGGAGGATACTTTTGTTCTTGAGACATGCTAAAATATATGTGTGAAGTGTTAAAAAAATTAAAAGTCTCATTTTTAAATTTTGCAGTTGACTATTTAAAGCAAAAATAATAGCAATATACTGTGGGGATTATAACACATAGAAAATGTATGCCCATAATATCACAAAGGATGGGAGGGAAAACCGGAAATATCTCTTACATTGTATGTGTTGTAGTATGTTATTATTTGCAGGTAGGCTGCTGAGTTAAAGATGCATATGGTAAAATGTAGAAACACTAAAATAATAAAACAAGCATAGCTAAGCATCCAACAGAGGAATTAAAATAAAATACTACAGCCCTGGCTGGTGCAGCTCGGTGGATTGAGTGCTGGCCTGTGAACCAAAGGGTCGCTGGTTCAATTCCCCATCGGGGCACATGCCTGGGTTGCAGGCCAGGTATCCAGATGGCAGCCGTGAAAGGCAACCACACAGTGATGTTTCTCTCCCTCACTTTCTCCCTCCCTTCCCCTCTCTCTAAAAATAAATAAATACATCTTTAAAAATAAATAAATAAAATAAAATACTACAAATTAGTCCAAATGGAGCCAAGAAAAGAGAAAAATAAAAATGTAGATTGGCCAAATAGAAAAATATTAACCATATCAAAAATTAATTGTAAATGGTCTAAACACTACAATTAAAAGGAAAACATAAGCCCTGGCTGGTGTAGCTCCGTGGATTGAGCGCCAGCCTGTGAACCAAAGGGTCCCTGGTTTGATTCCCAGTCAGGGCACATTCCTGGGTTGCGGGCCAGGTCCCCATTACAGGGCGCACAAGAGGCAAACACACATTGATGTTTCTCTCCCTCTCTTTCTCCTTCCCTTCCCCTCTCTCTAAAAATAAAGAAAATCTTAAAGAAAAAAAAAAAAAGGAAGACATATTTCTGTAAATAAAAGAGCAAGGCCCAGTTATGTACTCTTTACCCCTGCCCCTACCAAAAAAAGGCATCACTAACATAAAGACAGATAAGTTCAAAGTAAATTGATGGAAAAATATGTAAACAGAATAAAGCTGGAATGCCAAAATTAACAGACTAAGTAGACTTTGGGAAAACGAATTTGCCCTGTCTTCAAGACGAGATAAAGAGGGACATTTCATAATAATAAAATGGTCAATTCATCAAGATACAGTAATAAAGCTTCAAATTACATGAAGACTGACAAAAGAGAAACAGACAAATCCACAATTACAGCTGAGACTTCAACAGTCCCCTGCCAGTGTTTGATCAACAAGTACATAGATTTTAAAAATCAAATATGTCAACTATAATTGTACTTGGTGAAAGAAGTCAGATTTTTAAAAAGGCAAGTACTGTATGATCTCGTTTATAGAAAACTAAAAAATGCAGCCCAGGCTGGTGTGGCTCAGTGAATTGAGCGCCAGCCTGTGAACCCAAGGGTCGCCAGTTCCATTCCCAGTTCAGGGCACAGGCCTGGGTTGTGTGTCGGGTCCCCAGTGGGGGGTGCACAAGAGGCAACCACACACTGATGTTTCTCTCCCTCTCTCTCTCCCTTCCCCTCTCTAAAAATAAATACATAAAATCCTAAAAAAAAAAAAGAAAACTACAAAATGCAGACTAATCTATATATACAACAAGCTGCCGTTGGCTGGGATGGTTAGGGAGGACAGACAACAGAAGGGCATGAGGAAAAAAGTCTGGGGTGATGGATATACTCATTGCTTTGTGGTGATGGTTTCATGGGTGTGCGCTGTATCTGTTGTTCATTTTAAATGTGAGCAATGTACTGCATGTCAGTTATTCTTCAGTGAAACTTTTTTTAAATGCACTTCCACTTGAGGACCATCAACTTCCTCTTTCATACCACTTGATGCCAAATCTCAGTATAACATTAAAGTCTTAATAAGATCAGAGTGTGTGTGTGTATATATTAATTTCTGGACCAGATAATACTGATAAAGATACTTATTAGTTAGAAACTATGAGAGTTAAATGCTTAAGTACCTTGCATAAGGTAAAATGGGCCACAATAGCTTGGAATTGCTCAACTTTATTAAGGAATTTACTAGGGAACATTCAACTTCAGAGCACAAGTAGATAATGGGATAGCGTAAAGACAGGCCACTCACGGAGAGAACACCTCACGTCAGTCCAGTCCACTTGGCTGTAAACCGCACAGGCAGCACTGCCAGAGCGTGGAGTACTGAGGATGCTGCTGCAGCGTTCTTGACAGCGTCCGATTTCTCTTCCATGTAGCTGTTGGGGACCACACAGAAGGCCCCAACCAGTTAGTTTCCTTCCGAAGCATGTGAGTGTGACTGCCACAGTGTGGCTTAACACTGCCCCGGATGACCACGAGTCTCAACCCAGGCCGGTGACTGTGTCTCCTCTGATGACCTCGTGCCCCAGGCTCTGCTGGGTTACACACACACACACTGTGAACAAAACAAAAATAAGGCCACCAGCCTGATCCCAGCCCTAAGGAGGTTGGGTAGGGTGGTCAGGGAAACAAACGACTAGGCATTTCAGAACAATGCGGTGGATGCTGAGAGCAGACATCCAGAAACTATAAGCTGGGAGAGCACCAGGACTGCTTGGGGGTTGAGGGAAGACCAGTGGGAAGACGCTCACCCAGAATAACAGCACTGGGAGAGCGAGCTAATGAAATAGCTTTGCAAGGTTAAGAGAGACGAGGCTCTGCAGTGCCTTGCCAACTCATTCCTGAAACAGTGGGAAGCTTTTGAAGGATCTTAAGCCAAGGAATGAATTTTTTTTTTTTTTTTTTGGAAATAATATTCCAAATGCGGTACGGAGAACGGGTTTCGAAGAGGTAAGGTTAGAGGCAGGGAGCCCAAGTGGAGGTTGTGGGGGTGATTCAGGAAAGAGATGATGGAAAAAAAAGTGATAATGAGACTAAACTAGGATTAAACACATGGAAATGGAGAGGAGTGGGTGGATTTGAAAGATGTCTTGCAGATAGAATAAATGAGACTTGCTAAAAGCTAACTGTGGAGAATTAAGAAAGAGGGAAACACCAAAGACGACTTCCATGTTTCTCACTTAGCAACTGAGTGGAAGGAGGTGCCGAGAAAAAAACATGGAGGAGCGGGTTTCGAGAAAAAGATAAAATGAGTGAGTAGAGCAACAAATCTGCATTAAATTTTGCATTAAGCTTGAACATTCCTCCATGGAAACTATTCGGATGATTCAGAAGGCTGCAGCTATGGGCACCTGGTGACTGACAGCTTCATCACGGCAATGCGCCCACTCATGCATCACGTCTTGGGCAGACTTTTTTGGCCAAACATCAAATCACCCAGGTGACTCAGCCCCTCTACAAGCCCAGATTTGGTGCCCTGTGACTTCTGGCTTTTCCCAAAATTAAAATCACCTTTGAAAGGGAAGAGATTTCAGACCATCGATGAGATTCAGGGAAATACGACGGGGCAGCTGATGGTGATTGAAAGAACTGTGTGAGGTCCCAAGGTGCCTACTTTGAAGGGGACTGAAGTGTCATTGTCCTATGTACACTGTTTCTTGTATCTTCTTCAATAAATCTCTATTTCTTGTATTACTTGGCTGGGTACTTTCTGGACAGACCTCATAGCTTATCACTGATCCCAGAGGAGCTAAGCAAAAGGCGCATGGATGTATTTCAGGAAGTGCGCCCTGGATGGAAACAGACATGCACATGGAGTAGAAGGAAGGTGAGCAGAGAACACTGAGAAGGAAAAGCCCAGCAAGTCCCTGCCTTCTCTCTTCTCCTCGGGCAGGCCGGCAGGCAGACTTACCATTGCTCCCTTGGGCACCCCGTTTTCCATCTGTGCATCTGTCAAGGCACCCCTCATCTGTCATCAAATTTGTCTCTCCTTCTACTAAACTCTGAGGATCTTTAGGCAAGGATCACAGTCATCATTGGATTCCCAGGACTTAGCAGTGTCTGGGAGATAGTTTTTAATAAGACTTCCATGAAATAATTAATGATGGGTTTGTGTTTCAGGCACTTTGCATACAAGGGCTATTATTATCCCCATGACGCATTAAGATTCAGACAAGTTAAGTGCGTTGCCCAGGCTTCCAGGATTCGGGCCTGTCTCCGTGAGTCCTTGTCTTTTTCACTATATACTCTCTCCAAAGACTGGTGAGTGAAGCCTCTCACAACAGCAGGAAAAAAGGGTTTGCATCTTCTGTAATGTGCAGATGCTGATCCTTAGGCTAAAGAGGGCGCAGTCCTCGAGTTCTGTCTGCTGGGGTGTCTGCTGCCTGCTGTGCCTGCCAGGGAATGTGCAGGTCAGTGGCTGCTCCTCTCTGACTGTGGGGAAGTTCAGCAGACTACTCGGCCAAGGGCTGCCTCACTCAGTACTTTGCACAGTGGCCCCTGCAGGGACCCATCAGTTACCCGGACACAGTGCATCTAGAAACACTCATACAAAGATAAGGTCAAACATTGCCTGAGACCCTCAGTTTATCAGTTCAAAACAAATGGGGTAAAGCTCAGAGACTACAGTTTCTGCCAGACTTTTCATTCCTGTTCATTACACGTGGTCACTGCTCAGACAGCAGCCCTATCCCCCACCCATCAGCTTCCTCTCATTTCTTGTCTCCAAACTGCTGCGGACCTGATGGCATGCCCTCTTGATCCCTCATCCTCACCTTTCCCACAGCACCCTCCCTCAGCCCTTTCCCAGAATGGGCTTTGGCAACCTATTCCTCTATAAACAAACTCACCTATACCCTCTAGTTTTTTAATGAATATGTCATCTATTTTCCTGATTGCTTCCTCAAAGATGCTGCTTCCTTCTCAGTTTCTTAAACTCCACGTACAAGGCTCAAAATTGGTGTTATTCCTCTCCCCCATTGCCTCTTCTACGCCATTTCACTCTTGTAAAGGGTTTCACTCCTGAGGAGTTCATTGCACCCAGTTTTGTCACCCTTCACCTTGCTCCGTTCCTGACAGCCATTAACCTGCAGACTGAGTTAGTCCTTTAAGCCGAAATTCGTTTCATCACTTCCTAGATTTCCATGTCCTCGTGACTGGTCTGCTGAACACTCCAGCATCGCAGTTCCAAGGCCACTTCACCCTCACCCGCCTTGTGGAGTGGTTCCAAGTTCCCCACCCGCGTCCTTCCACCCACATTCCCCCCAGTGTGTGTGTGTGTGGCCGCAACCTCAAGACCTCCCTCCGTCCGGCAGTACTGCCTCTTCTCCCACTTTATTCCTGGCTGCGCCTTCTGCCAGATCTGGCCTGGTGCTCTTAGTTGCTCCAATGTTCAGCCCCCTCCCTTTCTCGGTCCCTGGTACCCTTTCCCGACTCACACTTCTGGAACGGTGCTCTACTCTGGCGCCGTGTCTCTCCTGTCATCCAAGTCACAGTTCTGCATCAGTCCGACCCTATGCCTGGTCCTAGGAGCCATCCAGCTGCGGTGCTAGAAACAATCCCGCAGCCACTAGACGTTCACGATTTCCGAACACAACTTGGTTCAGCACTGTTCACGAATGCCTTTGTGTCCAGCCAGTTGTCTATTCCAAGCCATGCCATTCTCTTCAAACCCCCAAGTTAACCTTTCATCCCCTTGCTAGTTCACATAACATCAGCTATTAATTCCTATTTCACAAGAAATATTGAGGCTGCTTATTACGATCCTGTCTCACGCTTACCATTCCCTTCCTTTTAGTTTCCAGGGAGGTGCCCTTTTCATGGCCCACTTTCCCTATCTCCTTTGGGGTATGGCTCCATCCACTTTCTCCCTCCTCAAGTTCCCTTCATTCAAGTTACAGTCATGCTTAAATTTCTCTTCTTTTCACCCTTGATCTGCTTCTGGCTTCTGCCCTCCATGTCTTTCCATCTTATTCAGAGCCTTTTGGAAAAAGTGGCGTTCTCCTGGAGTCCCCGTGTCTGCGCCTGTCCTTCACTGGCCTGCTCTCTTGGCTTCCCTGGCTTCAGTGCCCACTGCTCTGGGAAAACAAGTTTTGCTAATTTGATGAAGGACTTCCCAATTGCAAAATCTAATAAACATCAGAGTTTGAGTTAAAATAGTTTTCAGCAATGGTAATGTCGTTCCTCATTTTACTCAGCAGCAGTCACTCGTTGGCCTGAAGCCTGTAGGCTGGGGTGAAAGGTAAGTAGAGAGACCCCATGTTCTTGGTTTCTGATTATAATACTTTAGCAAGGTGGCCTGGCAGTCTCCAAAAACCAGTACCTCTGTGGCATACACCTCTTGGCCACTTCACTGCTGGCATCCTTTCCACTGGAGCGTTTATCTTGCAGGACACAGCATTTCACCTAAGGGAGACGGGGATGGTAGTTCTGATTCACAGAACTAGTAAATGATCACAGATACTCCACCATCTGAAAGAGCCACTTCCTCATTGTAAAAGGAAGTCCAAATGTCAGCATTAACAGGAGGTTATGGGGGGACACAAGATAAATGAGAAACATAAAGCAGTGTCAGCATAAAGTATACTGATTTAATTAAAAGGGGCAAACAAATACGATAAAAAATACATAGCTTAAAAAATACATAGTTTTTGCAGACCAGGTCCCCAGTAGGGAGTGCGAGAGGCAACCACACACTGATGTTTCTCTCCCACTTTCTCCCTAACTCTAAAAATAAAATAAATAAAATCTTAAAAAAAATAAAAAAAATACCCATTTTTTATTTGAACAATTTTTCAAGGAAGTTGTAAACAGCACAAGGCTCGTAACTTTCAGTAATAGCTCTGCAGAATAATGGGATCCAGGAACGAAAGTAGTTTGCCTTCAGGTGAAAACCCAGGGTTCAAGTTCCTGCTCTAATATCTACAGTTCTGTGACCCTGGACACGCAGTGGATAATGGGAGGAGCAACTTGGGGACAGGCACACACAGGTTCTTTGATGTGACTACTTGGGTACTCTTCAGCAAGTCACTTAAGATTCTAAGACACATATCTTTATCTGTAAATGGGAAATAATGCCTACATATGAGCACTTTGGAAATTACAGAGGGTAAAAAAATGTTTCAGATATTATTGGAGCCTCTTTTCCTCCTGAAAAATTATATTACACATCCGGATATCCACCCCTCTCCTGCTTTTCATCTTCTCATTCTCAATAAGTAAGGAAAAGTACCCTTGACCTTTGGGAAAGTATCAAAAGCTAAGTAGCATTTGTTCCCATTGTAGGTAGTTTCTGAGTTAGTATTACCCAGTATTTTTTGTCCCCCCACCCCGTTTTCAGTGGGAAATAAAAAATTCAATTTTTACTTTAAAACCAGTATAAGATAGACCCCAAATTCACAAAAATACCTAAGTCTTAACACTTTGCCACATTTACCTTCACCATTTTTTAAAGGATTCTATTTACTTTTAGAAAGAGGGAGACGGGAGGAAGAAGATTGGTCGCCTCTCACATGCTCCCAGCTGGGGACCTGGCCTGCAACCCAGGCATGTGCCCCAACAGGGAATTGAACCAGCGACCTTGGTTTGCAGGTCAGCACTCAATCCAGAGCCACACCAGCCAGGACACTAACTAAACAATTTAATGGGACTTACAGGTTAGGGACCTAAAATTCATGTCTCAAAAAGACCCCACTTTTCCCCTCAACTTTTTTTTCCCAGGTCTCACTCTCTTTAATGATGCTGTCAAAGGAGGTTATTTTATGCCTTTAAAAACCTGGACATCATTGTTAGCCTTTCCTTCTCCACTCACCACCCACTCCCTTCAACCGTCAGCTGACTCAGGGCCCGCCTTCCTATTACCTCTGGCATGTCGCGCCCTCCTCTCCGTACTTACTGTCTGTCGCTGCCATTTCTCGATGGAGGTGTAGAGCAAGCAGCCTGTGGTAGACACACCTGCGCTTGAATGCACACTTTCATCCCTTACAAGGTGAGTGACTATGGGCAAATGATTAAGTTTTCTGTTAAGCAGGAGTCACACTTACCTCCTAGTTTTTTTTAGAGAGGATTAAATGAGCTACCCGATACAAAACGCTCACCAGTGCCCAGTGGCGTTGTGCACCTTACCACAGCACCCACACCCCCAGGCTCATCTGTCAACTGCTACAACCAGCCACGGACAAACTGCACAGAATCGAGGGGAGGTCTCTAAAAACAATTCCTATTTTATCAAAGGAAAGTGCTAGATCGGGTAGATTTGGGACATCTAACCAAAACGTTACTTCAGCAGATCTCCCAAAGCAGATTTTAATTGGCTGTATGATTCTGTAAATCTCCTTTCCACATTCTACACCAACAGGCCAACATTTAAATTGTCTGTCCCGGAATCTTGGTTCCTTCCACATCTGAGATGTGTTAACAAGAAATCACTCATTTATAACAGTCCTTCAGGGAGGAAACAGACTGGGTTTCGTCGGGGGCTGGGTGTGTACGGACCTGCAGGGAAGAGCATCTGGAAACTGCCCATTACCCTTACTGAAAAGCCCAACTGTGCTATGCGCGGTCCTTGCATCCACTCAAAACTCTGCATCCGCCTATGGCAGGTATAGGTCAGCAGTTGCTTCAATGGAGACAAGTTGCCGTATCTAACAGAACTATGATGAGGTGACCGGAGCAGGGAGAGGAACGGACTCTAAAAGTAACCAGGACTCCTGACAGAAAACTCCAGTCCTTTCCCTCAGTATGAAATGGGGGGAAGTTCATCTTCTTGTACTTACACACTTGTTTGCCTCTTCCACCGGCTCTCAACTTTGGATGCACCTAAAAAGTCACTGGGGTAGATTAAAATAAAATAGGGGAGTGGAAGGGGGAGATAAAAGAAAAAAAGGACCAATACCCAGGCCCAACTCTAGAGCATTTAAATCAGAATCTTTGCAGGTTCATCTGGGCACTGAGGTTTGTGTGTTTTTTCAACAGTTCCCAAGCTCCTAATACAAAACTAGAGTTAAGTTTACGAGTTAAAAGGCTTCAAGTGCCTCTCTTGGGTAGAGATCAACGGTGAAGTACAGCTATTAGTTGTGATGAACACTGGCTACAGAGGTCAAGTGTCTGGAAACCACCAGTGCGGTGTCCCTACCTGGTGTCTCCTTTCTTGTCATGGTTAAAAGTGGAGATCCTAGGCTGTAGAAAACAGAGCCTTCCAGATATGAGGGAGGAGGAAGCAGGGGAAAAGGAGGGAAAAAGTACAGAGAACAAGGAGCATAAATGGTAGCTACAAAATAGACAGGGGGAAGTTAAGAACAGTATAGGAAATGGGTAAGCCAAAGAACTTATATATATGACCCATGGACATGAACTAAGGGGGAGAGCTGGAGGGAATGGGGGTACCAGGCAGAGGGGGAGAAAGGGGAGAAAAAAGAATGGGACAACTGTAACACCATAATCAATAAAATATACGTTAAAAGAAGAAAGAAACCGGAGCCCACCAGGTAGCTGGTGTGCACCAGTCTCCGCACAGTTTGAAAGATGACAAACTACTGAGTGCCAGTCTCTGTAGCAGTGTGACTGCACTGGAGTGTTCCGTGGGTGGGCTGGCCACTACAGACATGAGGACAAACAGACGCACTACCAGCTAACGCCAAGGTGAGAGGCAACTGGCAAGAGAGAGGATGGTCTCCTGGTCACCTGCTTCTCACAAGGCCGGTCACAACCATTCCTGACAAACTGTAGGAAGGAAAACCCCCCACAAAAATTACATGTGAGCAATGCATTCAACATAAAAGGAAACCTAAGGGACCTGTGGTAGTTTGAGGAAATTCCTGAAAACCAACACAGAGGGCACCAAGGGGAAGATGAATGGGAATACTTTAAATCAACCAGTAAGGGATAAAAAAAATTTGTGAGCCTTTGCAGGTGACCTGGAAGTTAATAGTACTTTATTGCTATTTTCTACAATCTGTAGAACAATATTAATATTTACATCAAATTTAACAAGGATTTGAATATCTACTATGTATTTTCCTCGTCACTATACCTTTATACTAAAATGCACCCAGTGTAAATCCTGAAGATTTCATACATCACAGTAGAAATGGATTTACATGAGTCTGAACCAAAGCATTAACCATTTAACTTCATATTGTAATTAGACATTTCTCAGAAAAACACTGTGAAATTGAATGCTTGAAGTAACAAGTAGGCTCTTAAAATAAAATGTTATTAAAAAATAAAAGTGAAGTAGTTGGCATATTCTTCGGTCCTTCTCAATGAACATCTGAGCAAATAACTTAAGCAGTGTAATGGTGCCAGCTCACTGTTTCTGAATACTTCTACGACTGCTATTAACACATAGTAATTGTTTTTTTTACTGTTAATAAAGGGAAGCATTAGAATTCAGTATTCCACAGTTCAGAACTTAAGTCTGGGAGACAGGTCTGTTATCATTTACTTCTTTTCATTTTTAAAGCCATCAACCAGCGGTGTGACTACTTGAAGGCCAAAAAAAGGAGTTGGAAAGAAAGATGAGAGGTGGTAGTTAATTTAGTTATTCATTATTAATGAAGAGACACCAGAGAGTTTTGGAAGAACACTGCAGAAAACCCAGTTCCTACTCCACTTGCAATGAGACATCAAGCACTAGACAATGGACCCCAAAAACCTCAAAAGTAAACTAGTGGCAAGTTTATAAAAGCCCAATGTTAGGAAACCATGGTTGATTGGGAAGATGACCACAGGATGGTATGGAGAGAGGTTTCTTGTTTGTTATACAAAGCACAGGTAATTAGGCAAATGTAATCACTGACTCAAAGCAAACTATGGGATCCAGAACATATTCCAAAAATCTCTTCACTCCTACGTTGTTTCTAAAGAAGGTAATTTGTATTTATTGAGGCGAAGTTAAAGATTCATCAACAGCAGAAATCTTTGAACAGATGAAGTTTTCCCTCATTATTCATCACCATCAATTTGTTTTCAACTAGGAAGACACATCACTTGTTTGAAATAACAGACCCTTCAATTAGACAATCTGATATTAAAAGATGTCACAAGTACATTAGTCTTGTTAAAGTGCCAATTATCAATTTTTGCTACAAGCAGCCTTGAAACAAAGCCTATATTGTTTTTGGCACATAGAACTCTATAAAGATCCCTAAAGATTAAGACGCAAAGCTTGCCTATTGTTATCAATTTAGTAACGTTCTAATTTAAATTGTACCATCTTTTTTCTTTTTCTTGCTACAGTCCCAAGATGGCATTACTTCGAAGACAACTGGATAAACTGAGAGGCTGGAACCCTTTAGACCCTCTTCCCTACAACACACTGCTCTCTTTCCGTCTGCCCATTACTAAGCCATCGTAAAGGGGAGTGCGGCCCTCTGTGAAGGCAGTGGCGCTGGACAGGCTGTACAAGCTGGGGGCATGGCATGTTCTGCTTCACCAGCGTGAGCGCCGCCTTCCCCCCGGAACCTACGCTTTTATTCGACAGCCATCCTGAGAGCCACATACTGAAAGGTGAAAAGTGCAATTCAATAGAGAATCTTTTCCAAAATGTTTTATTGCTACAAGTTGTGAGATTTCCAACTATCAAAAACACAAGGTTTTTGAAACAAAAGCTAAGGTTTCAGCTCCCTATGATGCAACAGAGCCATTTCACGGGACTTTGTTTTAGCAGTGGATGCAGCGAGGTTTTGGAGCTAGCAGAGCGGCATAAAGAAACCCTGCCTGTAACGTGAAGAAGTGGAGCATGAGCTAGAACAAGACCACCTTCCATCTGAAAGGTCAGTCTTCCTTGGAATTCTCTTAATTTTAAAATTTAAGGCGGGAAATCACTAAGACAGGTATACATGTTTCCTGTAAGAAAATCCAACACACTTGTTAGCATTTTCTGAACAGATGCTACACGTGGCAACTAAAATATTCCTAGAAATCGCGCAGAAGACACTGATCACAACCTACCTGAATCCAGACCATACATCCCTGGTCTTACAATCACAGCTTTCATTCACAGCTCTGACAGCCACACACCAAGGGGGACACACAGCAAGGTGAAAAACAAGGGCCTGATAAAACCCATGGAAAAGCTCGTCACTAATGCCGGGACTACTTTTAGTCATGCTCTTCAAGATCACACTTTATTCTTGTGCATAATAAATAGGTACAGAAAAATGTTGAAAATGTAGGATTCAACTATCTAAATTAAAATTGAGTAAACTAACCTAGTCAGGTTTTAATTTTTAAATGAGAAATGACAAGAGGAGTAAATACGAAGAAACACAAAAAGAACTTTACTTTCCTATGTTATGTTAATACAGGTCAAGGGAACCCTTTCTTCTCAAAAGGGTTGATAACACCAGTTTTCTCAGCAATAAACATAAGGCACTTGTTTAGATTACAACAGGACTGCGTTTTCTTTCCCACTTCTTTCTCTAACCCTGTCCCCCCCACAGCATCATTTGGAATTTATAATAGAGTGAATGAGGCAAATGTGAGGGGACCCAGGTGACACTACTCAGGGCACAAGAGTACAGTACAGTGTGTTAGGGCGATGTCTGGACACAAAATGGACCCTGTCGAGGTCCCCTGACACCAGACAACGTATCCACTATCAAGTAAACCTGAAAGAAAATATTTATTCAATAGTTCCAGTAAAATCGGGTTGGAATACAACATACGTGGTAGGAATTTAGCTCCTCATGGTGGTATCTGCATCGAGTTCTGAGTACTTAGGATATTCATTCTACGACAATCTAGGACATCATTTGAACATTGTCAAGACAAATATATGAATTTCATCTCAGTATACAGTAGCGTTCAAACATAATTCACACACACCCCCTATCGTACGGCTGGTGCCTCCTCGACACCTCATCTGCAGCAGAGGTAGCACTAGTGTTCTTTCCCAGCAGCAAGCACTTCAGTTGCCACTCACAAACGTTGAAAAAAAAGTTGGGTTTTTCGTCTTTCCATCTGTTAAGATGTTCCTGAGACAGGGCCAGTTAATAAAACGCAACAAAGCACTGGAGTTCGGTTGGTACTTTTCTTTGTATCACTGAATCCTTAGACTGGGATGCGGAATGCAGGAATGTACCACAAAAGGCTGACTTTAGCAAAGCCGTCCACTCAGTGAAAGGATCAGGTCTCCTGAAAATCCCCTTTAGGATACACTTTCCACCAAGTACTACAAAAGGGTTAATTGTATGTACAACTGATTCATCTTACTGGCCTTATTTGCTCAGATCTTGCAAAATACAGTGAGAACCTTGAGCAAGAGGCTAGTTCTCAGTGTATAGGTTTAACACTTTAAGGCTCATTTTTTCTCAATCAAAATAGCAGTTCTCGGTTTTCCTTTCAAATGACGAATTACAAATTCACAGTACCTGCCGTCCCAGCCCTCAGTGAGGTCTCCATGCCGGAGCGGCCCTAGCTTGCACTGCGCAGCTCCCTGGCGCCGGCACCAGACCGCCCTGCAGAAACTCCGCCTGCACTAGCCCACCAGCACGCTGCACCACCTCTGGCTTGCACCTCTGTTTCCACCTGTGTATTTTCACAGAAGCCCAACACAGATTCGTTGAAATATTCACACAACTGTTTTTCAAAACAATTTATTGCATTATATTTGGTACCTCATGTTTGACAACAAAAAGGAAATTACATCTGTAACTGCAGGAAAAAGAAGCTGGTCTGTTATTGAAAAAAAAAATCTTGGGCCCTTTAAAAATTACAAAGTCTTGGGCTTGCCTGAAACAACTGAGCAAGAAATATATTCTTAGAAATGTAGGGCTTCAAGTATTACAAACCTGTGACACTGTGGAAAAATTCCAGAGGTATCTAAACTGCAGCACTTTTTTTCTGCATATCGTGGACAAGGCCTGCTGAGGTTTTTAACTATTAGTCTCTTGATCAGTCAGAATGGTAGTCAGGAGTTCTGCTCTGTAACTTCAAGCCATGGTAGATTTCCTTTTTTCACTCTGTGGTGAAAAAATTCATGCTTGCTAATTAGTTGGTGCCACATCACAGTGCATTTGGTTCTTGCATTACAGTTTTAACAAGTTTGGCCAAAACAATGCTGAAAGGTTTGCATTGTTATTTTAGTTCTTCAAGTTTAAGTTAAAATTGAGATTGTTCCAACTGGTTCCTTCAGTTAAAAACTGTGGTACAAGAACACCAAACTGATCATGTACAGTGAATTTTGAAAACACAGCGTATTGAACACCCTCTAGGTTTCTTAGAATTCTGCTTGGTATCTATATGTCCCAGCTTCTACAACATCAAGCATCTGTTGTAGGTTTCTCTGTAAATAGTGATTCACATTTGCATACTTCCAATGGCCAGAATCAACCCCGCAACAAAACCAGTCAGATGCTAAAGCCCCAACAACTCTTTGTGCTCAGTGAAAGAATCCAGTGCTAAAACAGCATTTATGCTGTCTGAGATATAGTAAAATCTCACAAGAC
Source organism: Macrotus californicus (assembly GCA_007922815.1). Taxonomy (NCBI): domain Eukaryota; kingdom Metazoa; phylum Chordata; class Mammalia; order Chiroptera; family Phyllostomidae; genus Macrotus; species Macrotus californicus. The sequence goes on along the minus strand of VMDR010003118.1, from coordinate 5,249 downwards.
AAATTTAAAGTAATATTTCTGCCACACACCTGCTTTGTTAGCTGTAACAGCCTCCAGATTTTATAAATTAGTTTAAAAACATGGGTGGGTAGGTAGGAAGAGGATAGGTATCTTTTTTAACCCCTCAATTTTAGCAGCTTTTAATTTTTTAAGAAACTGAACCTATATCCTGTAATATGTTAGGTATTTTATACATACTTTTTCAGCAGGATAAAAACGTAAAACACTATTTGAAGGCAAAAACATTTACTCTTCTCATTCTGTGTAAGTCAGAGCAATGCAGCAGGTGCGTGACAAAAATATTATATACTAGATATGGTCCAAAGTCAATCCATTTGCTTGTCTAATGATGTTCAGATTTCATTGGCCAGGTCTTCAGTTTCTGCAGAACTATCTCCATTAACTGTGATCTTCATATCTTCTTCGTATCCAGGAGGCATGAAAGCCAAAGCATAAGGAAAAAGCTTATGACAATTTGCTCTATAAACTTCAGCAGCTTCTTTACAGTCTCCTAGGCTACCATCACACAAGGCTTCTAATACCTCCATACATGTCTAAAGAAAGAAGAAAGGTCATGTTACAGCCCATCCAAAAGAAAAGTAACTACTATGAACTTGACATTTTGTTATCAACAGATTTCTGAAATAACAGGCCAATGCCCATATTTAAGATAAACAAGAGCATATCCCCCCATGTATACTTTCCATTAGAATTTGTTTCTTCAGAATCGCAGGGTTTATACAAAGGATAACTGTGTAAGCAGTGCCAGGACTAAGGCTGGGCAAGCAAGGAGCACAGGGAGCTCCACTGAAAGAGCCTTTCAGCCAGTGCTAGATCCCAGGCGACAGCCTCGCCTCAGCCCAGGCCTGGCCTGGCCCTGTATATAAATGTCAAAATTTACATGCCAATGTCAATCACTGCACTTGAGAATTCAAACTAAAGAGAATCCTAAAGTATGTTCTTAGGATAGTATAAGTGGGAGAGTGTCAAACATAAAGGGCGTGCATGCATAAAAAAAAGGTGGTCTTGAAAACTGATTAATTCTTCCACCCAAACCCCTAATCTACAGTACTACATATGCTTCTCATATTTCTAAATGATTTGTGTTGAATTGCATTTCTCAGGTTTTCTTTCTTCATCTTTTTACAGAGAAGACACTATGTAGCTTCCAGATGTATAGTAGCTTACACACTCTGCCTGTCTAGAAAGGTTCGGATCTAAATGCTGCATTAATCAGGAACAGAGAGTCTAACTTTTTCCTTAACCGTATTTCCTTCAACGTGCTATTAAAGGAAAGTATTTAACTGTCTTTCAGCAAGTGCTTTTTTTATCTGGCTGATCATCACACAAGGTAGCTTGTCCTTTGTTTTTAGTCTAAACTAGAATCCGTATTTTGCCACATACCCATATTATCTTTTTAAGGTTTAAAAAGATTTTTTTAACTTACTGATATGTTAGAGAAAGAGGAAGGTAGAGAGAGAAGTATTAGATTGCTGTTCCACTTACTTATGCATTCACTGGTTGACTCGTTATGTGCCCTGACCAGGGATCAAACCTGCAACCTTGGCACATCAGGATGACTCTAACTACCGATACTACAGATGGCTCTAACTACCCATACTATCTTTCACTCTACTTAATCTCGTTATATTACAAACTATAAAATGGTATCAAAATTCAATCCATGGTAAATACATCTTAAATGTCAGAACCTTGAGACCACTGCTTGCTCAGAAATGTAAGATAAGAACTGAAATCCATTAACCATGAAATGTATATATGATTTTACTAAAACAAATTTTTTAAAAGATTTTATTTATGTATTTTTAGAGAGGGGGACAGAAGCATCAATGTACAAGAGAAACATCAATCAGTTGTCTCTTACACACCCCCAAAAGGGAACCTGGCCTGCAACCCAGGTGTGTGCCCTGACCGGGAATTGAACCAGCGACCTTTGGGCTTGTGGGACAATGCCTAAGCCACTGAGCCATACCAGTCAGGACCTAAAACATATTTCTAAAAAAATTATTGTAAATAACAAATGTGAAACTAAGTACTAAATACCAAGTGCGCGACTACGCACATGCACAGCACACAACCCTAAGTAAAGTTAAGAGGAGGTACGGTTTCTGACATTTAAAGAAGAGTGTACCTAAATAACAAAAATGTACTTGTGACAGTTGTTCTCTTGATGAAAAGAGGAACAAATACTAGTCAGGTACTTGTATAGAGAAGGTATGAAAAACTCTTTACCTGGAGATTTCTGTTAGTGAGGGATTCGTCAAGTGTTGTTGCCAACTCTATAGCTCGCTTCTGACTAGAAGGATCTAAATAATATACCATTTTGGCAGCTACATGAGAAGAAAAAAGAAAATCTTTTATTTCAAGGTAAAACCAGCGCATTATCCTCCATCCATTTAAAGATAAAATGCAAGGTATACACACACACACAGGGTGTGGCACTTTATTAGAAAAAAAACCAGAACAGCCATTTGAAACACTATTATTTTTTTAAAATTCTGAGAGAGAAGACCAGAAACAGCCTAACTTTCCAAACTAGAAGAATGACTAAGGTAAGAAAGACTATGAAGAAATGCAAATATTCTAATAATATCTGTCTTTGAATGGCAAGACCACGGATAGTTTTCTTTCTAAAATGAGCATAATTTGGGTTTAGGGGAATACCCAACCTTGATAGTATGAGCTGAAAATCTGAATTCAGAACTCCAAGGCATACAAAGCTAGCTGTTGGGTCTCTCTTAGCCAGGGGTTTTGAAAGTACCCTAAAACACCACCCCTACACGGGACCCCTCATCAGGTCCCGACTTTATCAGCACAGACTCTGACAGGTGACCCTTGCCCTCAGATGTTCAGCGCCGTCAAGTTTGCGATCTTACATAAACACGAGATGGGGAAGATGACAGTCACGTCCAAGTGAATTTTAAGAGCACAGTGATGGGAGAAAGAAATAGAAATGGAAAGTTGTACAGAAAGCATATTTAAGCTGCCTGTTTTCATGGATTAATACGTGACATGTACACACTGCCTCTTCCATTCGAAAACTGTGTGATGATGTCACTGACCCATGAAAATAAAAACTGAAGCTGTGTCAGGCAGCTAAGGATAAAATAGAGTGATTACCTGATAATCGGTGTGGCAATGAATCGGAATTCCTTTTCAGAAAAGTCTCATTAAAATTCTTTGGATTTGTTGCTCCAAAAAGACGATTCATTTCTTGTTTTAATACTGTTCTAACTGTTTCAGGTAAATCTTTACTTTCACCCACTGCTGAACAAATGAAAAAACAAATCCCATTAGCAGTTAGAGAGTCCGATAAAGTTGGTAGGAGTTAAAAAATTATCTACTGGATGAGGCCAATGAGACCGAGCAATTATATACAAACACTAGACATATCTACTCATCATTCAACACTGAAAGAGCTTCCCCATATAAATTTACAGAATTTCAATTTAAATGTGTCAGCAAAGTAATCTAAAGACTTTCTAGAGGCACTCAAAGACATTTCTTTGACAGATGGATTCATTTCCAGAAAAGAACAGTAAAGCAAAACATGTGGTGAAAGATGCAGTTCCACAGCCTTATACACTCCTAGCTGTTGCCCCCACCAACTTTAAAGGGGGTCTGCAAAGCAGGGGCTTGACACCTACCTGGTAATAACATCACAGCCAAAGACAAGAGAATTTTCCTCACCATTTCCTTCTCCTTCTACCCCCAAGTAAGGGATTACAAGCTTATCGATATTAGAAAGGAGTCATGGTTGACTTCATTAACCTTTATTTTCAGGGGCTACGTGAACTGAGCTACCACTACCTAATCAGCTCCAAAGGAGCACCGAAGTATTATCCTGTAATGAATACACTGCAGCCATCACATTCCCAGATCTTGGGATATGGAGACAGAAAGCTGACGGCCACCTCTTTGGACACCTGTCTGGACTGTGTCCTAGTGGTGCTCTGTTTCATTGTAAGCAGACTGCAGAGACATCACAGGTTCAGTTCCAGACCACCGCGATAAAGCGAGTATCGCAGTAAAGGGAGTCACAAATTTTTTAGTTTTCAGTACATATAAAACCTATGTTTATACTGTACTGTAGTCTATTAAGTGTGCAACAGCATTGTATCTAAAAAAACAATGTACATACCTTAATTTAAAAAAATATTTTATTGCTAAAAAATGCTAACCATCATATAAGCCAGTTGAAAAAACATGCTCAACATAGGGTTGCCACAAACCTTTCGTTTGTTAACAAAGGCAGCATTTGCAAAGAACAATAAAGCAAACCACGATAAAACAAAAAGGTATGCCGTATTTCTTCGGTATAGAGAGATAGTCTGGGTCTTTGAGCCAGACAGACCTGGGCATGGATCTCGGCTTGGACCAATCATAACCCCTCTGAACCTATTTCCTAATCTATAAAACTGAGGTGATACCCAAGACAGAAGGATCACACAAGGAAAGGCTAAAGCAAAAAGAGCTAATTATGTAACATATTTAATAAATTGTATTTACTATGTTGTCACAGATTGAAAACATACATTTTTCTTTGGTTAAGAACTAAGGTGGTAGCTTTCCAACTTTGCCTACAACCAAGGATTCGTGCTCTGATGAATGTGCGTCCTGTACAGATAAATTATGTGGAGCTTAAGTCTCACATAGTACTGATCCTTACTTTGTGCAACTCATGCGGGTGTTTTCGACTCTGTTTTTAGTTCAGGGTTTCAAATACTGGCAATGACTCACACTAAACTGTTTTCTTTGTCTCAACATTACATCACTACCCTAAGTTAGAACACACTGCATTCTTGAGTAGTAAATATCTCTAAGTAAAATATTCTACATGATTACTAACTGAATGATTGACTGATATGTCCTATGTTGGTTAAACAGCATTTCTTCTATCATTCTGTAGAACTGGGCAGTTCAAGTAAATGAGCGACTGGGTGAAGAATTTAGTTTTACTGTCATTATGGCTATACTTTCAACTTGGTTTAGAGGAATCCTGTGGGGAATAACAAAGATGCTCCAATTTTGTCTCTTTAAGTACACTCATGTCCTTAACAAAGTACCCAATTTCTTGAAGGCTTTTTGAAGACACAATGCATCTTTATCAGTACCAATTAAAACTGCTTTCACTACTTAAATTTAGTCAAAATAAGGATCTCTTTGTAAATCTCCTCCTGGAGAAACGGGAATAGCTAACATGCATTTTAATTTTCTAAAACTGTTGC
>VMDR010003117.1:0-77324 GCA_007922815.1 Macrotus californicus | reverse complement strand
ATCTAAAAAACAAAAGCATCTTGTAGGCAAGTTGAACTTCAAAAATTAATTTCAAACAGCTGGAAATTATTTAAAAAGGCATATTTTGTTTTTCTTGATTATATCACCAAATAAATTATTATATTAAAAATACCAGGGTTGAGGGATATACTCCTGCCACAAAGCTGCCTTGTGTTATTTCCCAAAGAACCAAAAAAGAAAATAATTATATATGGGCTGATTATATAGATGAGAATATTGCTTAATTGTACTTTAAATTCAATCTCCAAGGTGGTTGCCTTAGATAATAAAATAGCCCACAAATCATAAAATTTGTAAGTGGACTGTTCTGCATTTGTAAAGTGAATGTTTCATTTTCGGAATTACCGACGCATAAAGATCACCCGTCCCTGCTGGTGAAAGACCAGTAAACTTCCACGTGTTCTGTAAAACTTACATGCTGGAGGCCAATACTCACAAAATTTAATGATCTTTCTGCTAATAAAAGCCAACTTCTTTTCAAAAACAGTAAGGAAAAGAAACAAAACATATACATCCTAAGTGCAGTCGTTTTTTTAAGGTGAGGGGTGAAGTCACCTATTTTATATTTTTAATGGGCTCATGTTTGGTCGAATCAACTTCTTTTTTCTCCACAAGAACAACGGGACGTGTGAAACCCAAACAGAGGCGCCAGGTCTATCGAGTCATACCTCGAAGGAAAGCAGTTCTTTTCGGAGAATGACAACAAGGTAAAAGAAAAGTGAGGCTGGTTTCGGTGTTTTAAGGTTCATAAAGAAAAAAAAAAAGCAGGGGCAACAAAAAACCATAACAACCCACTTTCTTTTAAATGTGTTTTGTCGTTAAACTTACAGATTTTATGCAGCCGGGTGTTTGCTCAATAGCCACTGTGTGTACCTCTCGAATGCGTTGTAGGCTAAGTTTCTCTTTCATTATCCAGAACTCAGCAAATCTTCTCTTAGAATCAAATATTCTACTGGGTCAGAGGGGAGGGTGCCCTGGCTGGCTCGCCAAATTCAGAGTAATTCACAATTTAGTTTGCTCGGCAGGTGAGTAAAGTTTAAGCAGCAGTTGACCATTAGGTGAAAAAACAAAAAACAGCATTCTGGAAAACCCATCCTCTCTCCCATCTCAGGGTTTCAGAAGCACTTCTGCCACCGGGGCCATAAGATTAGGGATTAATCTTAAAGACCACGAGTCCCTAAATTCTTCAGTATCGTTTAAAAAGGCAAAACTAGGACTCTCATGCAAGTATAAAATAAACTCATTTCAAAGATGATTTTAATTTATTAATTATGAGGGAACGAGTAAGACATTATATCGTGGGTCCAAGAATTCAATAAACCACACGTATGTGGACAAGAAGGAATGCTGACATGAATTTATGCAGAAAGGCAAAAGAGCATATCCACACAGCGATGATCGGTTACGTTTTGCTCCACCCAACTAATATGCATTTTATAGATTAAAATTATTTTCATTTTATCAGTTTTTTACAACTTGTAGAATGATAAAAAAAACAAACTCAAAAACAGTGAAAGGCGGAGATAACCACAAGAATGCGTTAGGACACTCAGCAACTTCTCTTCCATCTATTTCAAAGTGCTTTACGATTTTTTCTGGTGAAATGTACAACACAGTCCTTGCAGGTCAGTCATATCCCTGATGTTGTGACTTGAGGAGGAAAGACTGAATTCCAGACAGCAATATCCTCACCGTCTGTTTATAGTCTGTGCCAGGGCCGTCCAATAGAAATATAAGGCAAGCCACATATGTCGTTTTAAATTTTCTGGGAACCATTGTAGGGCAGGGGTCATCCTACAGTGGATATTCCTTTTAGAAAAAAAATATTTTTTTATTAAAAAAAATAAAAAAAGCGGTTACAATTAATTTTAATAAGATTTAAATAAACATATGCAACCTATCAGTTCAATGTGCAATCATATGAATTATCAATAAGGTATTTTGCATGCTTCTTTTCATTCCATGTCTTCAAAGGCCAGTGTATTTTGTGCATGTACGGTGCATCTTAACGGGAACCAGCCGCATTTCATATGCTTTATTAGCCACATGGGGCCAGTGGCTACCAGGCAGCACAGGTCTATATAAATCAAATACTCATATGCTAGCTAAGTTTTACAACTTTTGAAATGTTAATTAAAACATTTAGATCTGTCCCAGCCCTTCCATACCCATAGCATTATTTTCAAAGTGGCCAGTTTCCAGATTTCCTCATTTTGGAACGAGGCATGATCAATGCCCAGGGTGAGCAGAATTTGAAGTTTTGCCTAGTGAGGCTCTGTGAAGTGTCTCATTAGCAGTCTGTACTGTTGTCTGTCCCCGCAGAGACCATCCTTGCCCGTGTGATGTGTGAGAGCAAGCGATGGATGCGTAGGCACATAGCGATGCCATAGTAATAAACATAATGTTGCTCTGCCTGTCACCCGGGTGTGACAGCGCCTATCAAAAACATTAACTTTTTCCTTTTCATATCACCCTGGCGAGGTAAAGAGAGGAGGGACATTTCTTATTATCCCACTTTCACTGCAGAAAGACAAGAGACATTTTTCTTCTTAGCAAGGAAGTCACTAAAGTATCTCCAACTCAGCGTCTTGTATCTGCATAGGCCTCAACTGGGCACAGACAGATCCCAGTCCAAGTTGCACCTCCAGAAGGAAGAAGGACCCCCTTCCACAGCAGGGCCGCCATGGCATCCCCCGGGGCTGCCTACCACATCAATGCCAAGGAGATGCTGAGGAAGAGGAAACAAATGATCTGGTGAAATCCATCCATCAGAGAAGGACAAATACTGTGTGAGTTCACTTATATGTGGCATCTAAAACACAAAACAAATGACCAAATAGTAAAAAACAGAAACAGTCCTGTTGACTTGAGAACAAACTCATGTTTGCCAGAGAGGAAGGGCAAAAAGGTTAAGGAAATAAGGGGTACAAATTTCTGGTTAAAAAATAAGTAAGTCACAGGGATGTAATGTACAGACAGCACAGAGAATATTATCAACAATATCATAATAAACTTGTACAATGATAGACAGTTACTAGACTTGGCATGCAGATCACTTCCTTAGGTATATTAATGTTGACAAACCATGTTGCACAGCTGAAACTAATATAGTATTAAATATTAACAATATTTTAATAAAAGTAAACATTCAAATTGTATTTAAAATTTAACTAAACTTGTTTTAAAAAGAAGTGAGCCCCCGCTTCTCAGCTGGGCCAGAGCAGGGATGGTGCTGGGACACTCCCTCCTTAAACCAGCATGCTGACCATCTCTGTGTGTGTTCACTGCTCTTTACTGGCCCTTCTCCCTGCAGGGAGTCCTGAGCACAGGAGGGAAGTGCCAGGCAGGTTCAGATAATCCATGGATTCTGGATGAAAAACTTTGTGTGGGGTGTGTGTGTGTGTGTGTGTGTGTGTGTGAGAGAGAGAGACAGAGAGAGAGAAGCCGTAGGACATCCCAAGATCCAAGACCTTTACCCGCCTCCTCGTTTCCTTAGGACTCCAGTGGCTAAAATCAGGGCCCCAGTGGCCTACAAGCTGCCTTTTAACACCCCACTGCATGCCCTCTCTTGAATTTTCAAAGGAGCATGGAAGGCAGTCTTCTCCCCACCCATGCAATCAACTATTTTAACTCTGGTGGCCGCCATTTGCAATCGTCACCTCCTCTGTGTGAATGGCACTTTACCACCTGGGGGACAGTCATCCCACTCAACTGGCAGTGTTGGTCTGTATTTAACATTAGCTGCTCCATAATAACCTATTGAAGGCTAGGCCCTATAATGTTTGTATAAGGAGGGGAGCAGTTAAGAAAAGACTACATGGGCCAAATTCAAGAAGGGGGCTATTTCTTTCCTACTATAAACAGAAATGATTATAAAACCAGAACCCAGAAGGAGCTCCTCACCCTCACTTTTGTGGGAGGGGGTTTCATTTCTCCGCAAGGCCCACTCTTGGCATGCTGATTTCTCTGGGTTTTGACTGCATTCCAAGGAGGGAGATAGAAACCAAAGCAAACAGAGTGCCCCCAAAGGACCGTCTCCTCCCTCCAAAGAGCTTCTATTTTTAATTCTCTGCAGCTTTTAAAACATTCGAAGGGGGAGGTTTCAACAGTCTGTGGTAGAAGAGAATTCCTGCTTTCTCCAAGGACCGCCACTTCAGATACTCCCGGCCCGCAATGGGACACCAGGGCCTGGCCTGGGCAAAGCGGTGATCTTGGCAGTTTCTTTTCAGCACATTCTGTCATCACAAAGTAACTTTTAACAAGTGTGTTTTCCTCTCCACAAAGGAATAGAAAGCATGTTTGGAGCTGGTTGCTAACTACAGGCAAAAATGCACCTACTTTCCCCCCTGAGCGGCTGGCTCTCACATAAAAACATTTTACTGGAGCTCGGTGTTTTATGTGGGTTCTTGACTTTAAACCAGGGACCCCTAAGCTTTCTGTGGGATTTCTCACATCTACCCCACCAGGTAGGTGGCAAAAGGTGAGCCCACTTTTGTTAGGTGAGGAAACAGGCAGACCCACAGTGATTGATCTTCCCAAACATATACGTTTTGTCAGGTTGTGGCCTCCGGGCACCTCTGTCCCAAATGCACAGTAGAGTGTCCTCTTGTACGCATCCCACACGCATTTGTTGTCCATCAGCCAAGACATTCATGTGATAGACATTTCTTGAATTCTGCCACATACCGTGCACCCAACTCCCCAAAGCCTGCTATGCTATGTCTCTTGAGGCCAAAACAGCATGTGACAACCCTGAACTTGGGGAGCACAAGGAAGAGCAGAATTTCTTAGAATTTCCTTTATATTATCCCAGGCTGCCTTTGCTGGCTGTCTCTGTACCCACAGGGCTCACTTTCAAAAAGACATATTTAAGTCAATTGGCTGTAGGAAGTACTAGACGCAAATAACCTCTCAGGATTCCTAAGGACAGGACTTGAAGCTTGGGAAGGAAACGCCAAGTTAGCTGCAGGCGTGAAGGTGATGAGAAGCACTCCAAGGTGGTGGAGATTTCAAAGTTATTTCTACCTCCTAATGTTACAGCCATTAAACCAAGAATTTAAATCTTTAGCCAAAATGCTCTATTTCCTAATACAAAGTTCTTACTTGGCAATATGCTGCTTATAAATGTCTCCTGCTTTTTCCTCTTCTCTCCAGCTTTCAGAGCCCATTTTATATTAAATAAGGAACAAAGCAGTAGAAACTAGAAGAACTAATATGTCTGGGCTCATCCTTTTCCCCATGATTTCGTATCAACTTTGAATCCAATGAAGCCTAATAGTAATTCAGCCATGAACTTGCTGCATAAACCCGGGGGGAAGATTTGTAGCATATGTTTTCAATTCATTTACGCTGGACTCATCAAAATAGGTTGCTTTCTGGGTTTTTTTTTTAAAGAGCTATTTGATGTTTAAGGAATTATTTCCACCTTTTAAAATAAACCTTTTAGAGCCTTGCTCTGTTCACAACAGGAAGCTGCCGAATGCTAAGAGTATAGGAACTCGAGTGCAGGAAGGTTCAGGGACCGTCCACAATTCAGAGCCATGAATTTAGAGAGGGTTCAAAAGTTGGCAAAGTGAACCTTCTCGTCCCTACCCACAAATAATAAATAACAATCACAACTAGGAAAAGGAGAAGGGGGAAAGCCGCTGGAAAGCCGTAACTTATCCAGTCTCCAGCCTTGCAGCTCCCTCTAATAAAGCAGGAGTTGTTCAGAGAACCCAGGTGGTGCTGCCTGCAGGGAGCTGAGCTCGTCTTCTGCCGTAAATTACCTGGCTGGGGATAAGCTTTCCTCCAGGCCCATCAGCCAGGCAGCTCTGCGAGACCCATCACCCAGCTCTGTACTTCTTCAATTATCCTTCATCTGCTGTGTCATCTGAAAAGCTAGAGGGAGAATGATCACCCCCAAATCTGACCTCCCCATACCACTAGGCCTTCTATATATAACTTCCCCTCAAGAAACAGGCACAATAGCAATCTACTTGCAAACAGAAATGAGGAGAAGGATAAAGCTTTCTATATCCATCTCTAAATAAACAGTACAATGCTTTCAAACTTGTCCACAATAAACTAAAAAAATTTTTTTGATGGCACTGTGACCCTACGTCCTTTTTCCAATTAAGATAGCCATAGCGATGCTTAAAATCATTGGGAGTGAGGATTGGAGAGAGACCACTTTTCATCTGCGTTCTCACTTTGCAATCAAAAGCTGTTCCAATTGTATTCAGATGTGTACACACACAGACAGACGCATGCACACAAACATCTAAGGACCTGGAATATTTGAGTAAATGGCTACAACAGTGCCTTGAAATGTGATCAAGCCTTGAGAGCAGGTACCAGGCCAATAGAAATAACTCTTACCCATAAAAAGTTCCATAATAAATCAGAAAGCCTTTTCTTCCATATGTCACCTGACATGTTTAATCTGTCTGCTCTGACAGAATTGTGGCAAGCACGGGTGACCATTAGTGAAGTTAGATGGGCTTTTGTGCAGAAGGGCAGGACATTGGGCACAGAAGGACATGGGAAGGACATTGTGAGCATCTTATAAATGCTTGTGGGCTAGCTCTGTGCGGTGGAGGGTACAAAAGAAGGGGACAAACATTACTGATGTTCCAGGTTAAAAATACATCTAGCTAATGGGTAGGCAGTAACAGTCAGATCATCAAAATTTAACTTCTTTGTTTCCTCACTTGCTTCTCCTTGGAATTCAGCCTTTGTCATAAACGCTAGGAAATAACATAGACCTACTCATTTTCACTTCAACATTTTATTTCTGGAACGTACAATTATGCCATAGGTGGGGAAATGTATTCTTTCTAATGTCTGCACCTTCTAAACAGGAGGAAACCAGTGGTTTTGTTAGTGTCAGCTTGGCTAACCTTGGATCTGCTCATACAACTTGTTTTGGAAGGAAGAACTTTTTACCTGGAAAAGGGGCACACCTTGATTCTGACAACAAAACAGCTTTTAAATGCCTCCACTTCATGTATGTAAGAATGAGGATCATGGTTACTATCTCTGAAGCTCCCTTCCCCGAAGCAGCTGGAAGTCCCTCGGTGCCAAATCTTCCACAGTATCAAAGAAGAGCAGAAAACCTTCACTTTATTTCCAAATCTTCATGTAAATTTGATCACTGGATCCTGCCCTGTAAAGTAGGAATAATCTATCCCCAGTTTTACAGATAAGTAAACTGAGACATGGGCAGAGACCAAGTCGCTAACCCAAAGTTACCTAGTAGCAAGCCCTAAACTCAGACCCAGACAATCTGACCCAGAGTGGGCGCTCTAGACCACCCACCCAGCCACCTGCGTGTGAGCCAAATTTCCTCAGTTAGAGATGTTTTTTAATAAGAAGATTATTTAAGGCAGATTATCATCCAATTTTATCATTGGTTACATACATATGCCTTAATTCTTTTTGCTCATGTTCTCCTTTCTATTTTGATACAATTGAAGTATAATACACAGACATAAAAGTGCATAAGTATTCAGCTCCACAAATTTTTACAAGTTGTATGGAACCAGCACCTAGATCAAGAAACAGATTATTTCCAGCCCACAAGACTCCCTTGTGCCCTCCTCCAGGCATTCCTTTTCCAAACATTATTCTCCCCCCCCCCCTTTTTTTTTTGCAGAGGGTGGGTGAGTGGGAATATTTGGTTGTAGGAACATGCTTTGGAAGCAGACTGCCTGGGCTGAAATCCCACTAAACCTTTTACAAACTGCACATCCTTGGGCAAATTACTTAACTTCTCTGTGCCTGAGTTTTCTCAACTTTAAAATGGGGATATTAATAGAACCTATTTTATGAGATTGTGGTGAAGATTAAATACTATAGTACACCTAAAGGGCTTAGATCAGGGTAAGCCCTCAGGAAGTGTCAGCTATTATTATTGCTGGAACATTGCTCCCCATTCTCAGAGGCTGTCCAAGGGAGACCAAGAAGATGTACAGATAGTAGAGCAAGGGAGAGGGAGACGGAGGAATTCTAACCAAGCACGTGCTGTATGTCAACCTAAGAATACGTCCAGCTCCAGGTTGGGAAGAGGATCAGACAAAACAGGTTGAGTAAGGGCTCAACTAGTGACTTTCCCAGTCCACAGAATCAAGATTTCAGAATAAGAGCATTCTTTGAAACAATGCATATTTTCTTATGAGTCCTGTTCATACTCAGCACATGCGCAAACGGACACCAAAGATGAATAGGCAGGAATGCCTTTCCAGATCATCCACAACCTTTCCATCCCCACCATGGCCCTTAATAGTCAAAAATTGAATGTAAATTCTTTTAGTTCCTACAGTAAAAAGAAAAAGGTGTGGATTTCGTTTTCTGCCTAATTCACAGTCTTGTCCCTTCCACCTGTTCTGTACCATTAACCAGGCCCTTGTGACCACAAAGGCAAAAATCTCTAGTTGACACGACTTTTTAGGTAGATTCAGGCATTGTTCCATGTCCCATTTTTTAAATATATTCCGTGCCATTTGAAATATTTTATACCCTTTTAATTTAGAACTTCTCAAAATTCTCCACAGTGTAAATCAACAATAAATAGCTCATTTAAAGTATACATTCTAAGAAACCAGAGCCTCAGGAAAATAAAAACACAACATTGGAAACCTGCCATGCAAATTTTTTCCCAGCCCAAAGAATGTGTTTATTGCAATACCTACATATTTTATGAAATACTTAACAAGTTATCCAAGTTTAAAAAAGAGGAAGAACAAACACATTTTAAGTAACAGTAAAAATGACAAGCGTATAATTCCAATTGGAATAAGGAGTTGACTAAAATAAAAGATTACCATAGTTTAGGTTCCCAACAAATATCAAATAGATCGAGGCCTGATATATTGATTTAAGTTATAACTTGGTATAGAAAAACTGAAAATGGACAGAAAAAAGGCTCATGCTTGATTCTCTCTCTCTCTCCCCCACCTTGCCTCTGTGGTTTTCACAACATCTAACGCTGTACACTTGCCAGCTCTGATAGATCTTTTTACCACAATAGAGATAATGTTACTTACAGAGCTTTTCAACAGCGTGGCCATGTGGCTGGCCAGGCCTTCTGTCTAAAAGGAACAAAGGCTTCTTTCCTGGGTGGCTGCCTGTGAGCTGGAACAGTACATGATGTTCAAGATAAGAACACGAAAGTTCCGAGCTCCGAGCCTGTGCGATTTAACCAAATGAGGTAAAGTAAGAAATAACAGGACAGTGAGAAGCTGCCTTATCTGCAGCCCCGTGTCAGAGCCGGTGCAGGGCTGGAGTCCGACAACTTCTCTCTCAGTCAGAGGTGGGAAGGCGCTGTCCCCACTCCTTAGCTCAGCGTAGATATAAATAGGACATGAAGCAGCTCTGTTACCTTTTAGGGATATTGTAAATACCAAAAAGATCATTATTAAGTGATTCTTAATGCCCTTGAATGTGCTTCGAAAGGTAAATTGAATTTATAACCTCCTGTCCAGTGGATAAAGATTGTGTCCACCCATTTCTAAAACCAGGGCTCACCTTCGACCCTCTTAGATCCCCCCAACCCTTTAGACAGCTGGGCTCACTGAAAACAGGATGCTGGTCATCATCTCAGCTAAGGGAACTGGCCGTTAGTCTTTAACTCAGACTGACACCCACAGACCACAATGTGCCCAACTTCTGTCCAGAGCAAGCTGGTACCCACAGCCTTCTTCTGAACCTCAGGCTCCTCTTCTGTGAAATGGGGATGACAATAATGTTAGTTCCTGCCTCACAGGGGCATTTCTGCTCAGTACAGCCCTTGCATGCCTGGCCTGCTGCCACCTAGGGGTAACCAGGGGAATAGACATATCCGGCCATCATTAGCTCTGTGACCCCCAGCAAGTCACTGAACTCTGGCTCTCTGCTTCCTAGTTTGTAGAACTGGAAGAATGAGAGCTGCCTCCTAATGAAGTTAATGGCCTGGGACTCACCAAATTATTGCTACTGACTCGGCTGCTCTCATTTTGATTCAGATTATTTGTGTATCTTTTTTGTGGGAATGTGCCAGGCACCAGGGATGCCCTGGGCTTTATTCTTGCCTCACTTCCATAGACACAACTTAAACTCGGCCCCGTGGAGGTCAAGGGCATCTCAGCAACTCAAGTCCCAGCTGTTTAACTGGACCTCACCCAGACCTGACCATCCCCCACTGGAGAAAGGCGGGTCGGGGGAGAGGACTGACCCAGTCGAGGTGCTGTGTCCTGTTTCCACTCTGTCCCTTCTCTCAGGAAGCCATTGCTAGGTGAACAAAATGGCTTCTCCTCCGTCCCCAGCCTGTCCTCCTTGACTCGTTCCTCATGCTGTCTTCTGCAGGGTGGGCCTCGGATTGCTTTTTCAGGTACTCCTTTCAGTAAAACATTTTTGAGTATAGACATCTGTATATGTTTATATATATATATAAATTATGTATACACAACACTCTGCTAATATGTTTTGTGCATTCTGAAAACACATATACACTCTACAGTCATTTTAAAAGAATGAGATAAAAAAGTAAGTAGATGGAATTCAATCATTTTCTTTATGCACCTGGCAGATCATGGCAGATTCCCCCAGCTACCTTCTGTCCTCCTGGCCCTGTGGGAAGGGTATTCGCCTGTGGGAGCCTGGGCACCCCATGTGTGTGAGAGATTTACACACAACCATGAGCCAAGAGCAGGTCCTCTGGCCAGAATGAGCCTTTGTTCTCATCACAGTGACATCAGTCAGCTTCACGAGTATGTGATGAGTACAGTCAAATGGGGCCCCAGGCTCAGACGGGTCCCATGTTTGGTCAAATCTCAGCTGTTGCCATCTTGGAATTCTTGAATTTGAGAGGTCCAGTGGGGCAGTGGAGCATGTGTGAGAACAGAGGAGATACACTCAACATTTGCGTCCCCTGTCTCTTCCTGCCCTGTCCACACACAGTGTTGCTGATGCGTCATGAACATCGTAATCCCGTGGACCCCCACATGTGGGGTTCAGCAAGACGCAAAATGAGCACAAAGTTGAGAGGGTTAAGAAAGCCACCTGCTTCAAGCTTGTAGTAGAATCACATGTTTCAAGAAATGAAATAACAACAATTCAGTTCATTTTGTGACTTGTTTCTACTTGCTATTCTGGTAAGAGTTAAATACATGTGCATGTACAAAAACAAATTGTGTAATTTCAGCAATTCCACACACAAGTTAAATGCTCTTATATTTACATTTGAAACTGGCATTGGACAATATAAAGATGAACAGGAAAATCATGCTAATAATTTAAATTTAAATTTTTCTTTTTTTGAAATGACCTTAGTTAGCAAATGAAAAACACCATGATAGACTGAATGTGTAAAAAGGAAAATATGTTATATTTTCATATCTTCAATTTAATTAATAATATTAATGAATTGATATTAATTTAATAGCCCCGTTTCTCTTTCTTTTTGAAAAAGAGATCTCACATTTTTATTTTACACTATAACTATCTCTGCCCGCAGCCCCCTGACCGATGTCCCAATGACCAGCCTATCTGGAGCGAGTCCACTTCACCCCCTTCCCTCAGATAGACAGAAGATTCTCTTCCATTCTGCTCTAAGAAAGGATCTGTCCTTCCAAGACCACAGTAAATAACATTAAGCTGATTTCATACTTCACATTGCATTCATTCAACAAGCATTTGTATATTTATATAGTTAAAATTTAAACAATAAAATGTTAAGTATTTGCCCAAGAGCACAGGTATTTCTTCTATCCTGTTCATGACAAAGGAGAAAATTCCTGCTGAAATGGAAAGATCCGAGTTCAAAAAAACACTGCTATTGAAACTTGAGGCCTGAGCGCCGAAGCCTCTACCCTCCAGAAATCTTCACCCGTGCCCAGGAGCTAATGATTTCCAGAGATGGCCACAGCAAAGCATTCACAGGAGCTTGGGTCACTGTGTCAAGGATCACATCAAGAAGGGAAGGTCACCAGTTCCAAATATTTCAGAGGTGAAAAGGCCATTCTTATAAATACCGTATCCTCCACATTCAGCACACCATGGTACGTGCTTTGTCATAATCTGGTGGGCCACCAGCTGTCACCAAGGGAGCCTCTATCCAAATGAAATTCCTCAGTCTTCACCAGCCAGATGTCACTCTTACATCTTGGTTGACACCTTCCAGGAGCGGACATGGGTCAGGTGTTTGCCTGTCAAATTGACTAAATCAGTGATTCACAAAGTGTAGTCCAGGGGCCCTAGGGCCTCCGAGACCCTTCCAGTGGGTTCATCTAGTTAAAACTATTTTCATAATAACCCCAAAATGTTATTTGTCTTTTGCATTCTCATACCTCTCATGAGTTTACAGTGTAGTTTCCTAGAGGCTATATGACGTGGAGATTTCATTGCTCTGATGACTAATGACTTGTAATTTAAACATTTCTCCATTTTAATTTCCAATACACTTCCTATTTATAGGTTTAACCCAGATAAACATGAGCTCTCTGAAGCCATCAATAATTTTCAAGAATGTAAAGGGATCCTAAGACCAGAAATTTTGAGAAGTGCTGGATTAAGTGAAGTAGGTACCCATCACAATTTTCATTTCTCCAAAGAAGCATTTACCCTCTCCTTCCCACAGGAATTCTTTCTCAAGTGCCAGCACTTGCCAGTGACCCTCGTAACTCACTAAGGAGATGGCCATGTTAATGACCAACAGGCCTTCGTCACTTCAGCAAACAATACTAAGTGTACATACATACCTATAGGGCTTTGCAAAGTGACACTTCATCTGATGTAAGCCACAATGCCGTTGTTTTGTGTCAGCAATCGGATTGTGAATGTCTTTGCATAAAGAAGGATCTAGTATACAATAATTTTTAAAGTACATTTTAAAAATATTACCTTGCCCTGGCTGGACTGAGCGCCAGCCTGCAAACCAAAAGGTTGCTAGTTTGATTCCCAGTCAGGGCACATGCCCAAGTTGTGGGCTAGGTCCTTAGCTGGGGGTGTGTGAGAGGCAACCAATCAATGCATCATCTCTTGCACACATCAATGTTTCTCTCCCTCTCTTTCTCCCTCCCTTCCTCTCTCCAAAAATAAATAAATGAAATCTTAAAAACTATATATTACCTGGTTTCCCTACCAAAAAGAAAGTCAGTTAAATAATCTGCATCTGACAAGGCATATCCCTGGAAAAGGAAATCTCTAGTACTTCCTAAAGAATGTCTTCAACACACACCCACACACATGGACACACATACCCAAAACCCTTCATGAACACATATGGTATTTAATACCTGCCTATTGTAGAACAGCCAATGCTTTTACCTTTTCATGAACTGTGAGTCATTCTCCTGTCCCAGAGAGGGCTTTCTGAGCTTCATAAATATTGATCATACTCCCTAAGTTCTAACAGGCAGTTCCCTCAAATATGAATGATCCTGCTCAACTTCCCTCTTTTCTGTATTTAGTCACACTGGCCTCTACCATGGAAGAAAAGGCATTGCTTGTAGATGAATACTCCTGATAACTGAAGCTTAGCCACTTCAAATCCCAAGACATTCATCCATTCACTCATTCACTCATTCCTTCAAAAACCGACCTGAACCATGAGCCAGGAATTGTGCTGTGCCTCGAGAATACAATGACAAGTAGAGCAAAGTGCGCTCTCAAACTCGCTCCCATTCCACTGGATGTTGACAAGAATTTGTCCCAAAATGTATCCCAACAATCTTAAGAGTGGTGTATGCAAATATTAGAGCTTCCACTTTAATTTTGATGTTATTTTTATGTATGTATTCTGATATAAAAAATATACTAGCTTAGCAGCACATGCATACATTATAAACAAAAATGTACATTGCTAAGAGTAATACCCCCCAAATTCTTACCAATGGGGTGTGCAATTTTAAAAAAAGGTTAGAAACACCAAATGAACACAGTCTGCTAGGCCTCCTGTTTTGAAAAAGGAGTCCGTCTGTCATCCTCACGAGCACTCCCTTGGCTGGTCAGCAGCTGCCTGAGACGGGACCCTAAAACTAGTGTGTGCTCTTGGCCCATCGGGCTGCAAGGGAATCTAGAGATGACACACTAAACCCTTTCTATTCAGAAGCATCAAGGCCCAGAGCAATAATTGACTTGCCCAGGCCATTTCCCAATTTGGTGAAGGAGAGAGCATTGGTTTCGAAAATGTGATTCTGAGTCACCCTCTCAGTGGGAGAGGCCGGTGAACATGCAGGGCTGGACTGAGGATCTGGATGTTTTCGATCAGAATCTCAGGGCCAGGGCCCCAGCTCTGTATTTCCGACAAGCTCCCCAGGTGATTTCCAGCAGGAGTCGGGAGATGGACACTTGGCCAAGGCCTCTGTGTTCCCGGCGCGGCTCTCTCCTTCCTGCACATGGTCTTGGCTTTTACAGCAGGAACTATGGTGTCAGTAGCAGATGTGCGGTGCTGTTTGACCCAATATAAATGACTGTGGATGGCTGATTTTGCTAATTCTGGGGCTGCTTTTCAGGAGCCCGTTTGTATCTCCTCCTTTGATGTCGGGCTGTTTGCCATCACTTCTTACCGCCTTCAGCTTGATCACTACTAATCTCTCTTCCCTCCTTCCTCGTCTGTCCCCCTTTAATTTTCTGCTTTTAATTTGTTGTGGGCTGGGAGACTACATAAATAGGCTTGTTAGGAGTGTGTCTTAATTAAGAGTCAATTAGACCTAGTTAAAGTGCATTGCTTCGTGACTGGTGTTTCCGCTGCTTATGCCCTGTTTTGCTTCCTTTCTGCTTCTCAACCGAGTTCCAGAAGGCGGAGGTGGAGGGACGCCTGACCTCTGGATGAGGAGGGCACCAGGATATTTACTTTCTTGTCACATTTCACTGCTGTCAAAGCTCAGGGAGTCTGGTCGCCCCTGAGGAGCCAGTGTGCTTAATGATTCAGGACACCTGGGTCTGACCCCATCCCCCCCGACGTTCCTCTGGGTTCCAAGTGATTTACAGGAAGAGGGAAAGAGGGGATGGGATCTGGGAGGCAGGAGGAAGGGCCCACTCTCTGGGGTGAACCAGGAAGTAAGAATGGGCTCCTCTGAGCAACACACCAATTTCCAGTTCAAGAAGGTTTGTCTAGGTCTGTCCCCCTCTAATAGCTGCTGGGGAATCTCAGCCATGACACTGGGAGGGTTAATCTAACTTGGGGTGTGAAGGATGGGAGCTGAGCGATGGGCATGGGAGGGAGAGGAAGGCCACCTCTGGCCTAGAAGACATAATCAATATATTTAACATGAAAGTTCATTCCATGCAAAAATACTGCTGTATTTTTAAAAAACCTTCAGAGGATAACACTGTCTTTGAAACCTCGGCTTTATTTGTCTGTGGTGCCATTGTTAAATGAGGTAAAGACAGTCACAAAGATCATAAAATTTTCACTCTGCTCTTGTATCAGGAAATGAAAATTAATTTTCCTTACAACCCCCAGGGTCCTTCACCCTTCCTTCATTATACATAAACATACAATCTTTGGAACGGAGACAACAGTTCTGTTTTTGCAAAGTTATAAAATGACAAAAATAAAAACAAATGAGCACCCAAAGTCAATGTTATTTCACTTCGCAGGGCTCTGTGTGTCTTGTGAGCTAATTTCTTGTTTTTCCCACAAAAGGTTATATCTTTAGCTAATATCCCAGGTCAGGGCATGCATGAGTGAAGCCAAAGTGTGTGTTTATTTTTTAAAAAATGGGATTTTGAAAAGAGGCAAAAAGCAAAAGGTACTTGTATGCAGGGAGGGATCATACTGATCTATTTTCAAGGCTTAATTACAAATCTGCTCCAACTAATTTCCTTATTGTGCCCACAGCTGCTGTTCTTCTGTCACCGGTTTATTTTTCTTTGAAAATCTGAAAGGCATCAAGGCTCGCCCTGAAAGTCATCAGGAGTAGAACTGGTGTCCCAGATGCCTCATTACTGGTCTCGTTTGCAGGCCTATTTAGTTGTTTATGTCTTGCATTCAAATAATTTATTTTGTTCCAACCCACTTTTGCTTTGGAAATGATTTTCGAACACTGGACGACTTTTATCACTCAACTGTCTGCCTTGCTGGGTAACAGGAACTGCGTGGTTTACTCAGCATCACAATTGTTCCATGGTCTCTGGGCAGATCTTGTTTAGTAAATAACAAAAAGTGTTAGAGCTCCAGAGACTCGTTCAACCACCCAGGGGTCTGCATGCCTTTGTTGGGAAGCAAAAAATGTTGCGCAGATGAAATCATGGTGATTTGGGAAGGTTTTCATTTTGTACATCTAAATGTCAGATGGGATGGTTTGAACCTTGCAAAGGCTGAGCTTTGGCAGCCAAGAAGATTGGCTGCTAAAACTAGTCAGGGCCCTGGGGGAGCAGGGATACTATGGATATTAGCAAAATGCCTTATTGTAAACAGCATGTTAGAAAGCTTACATGGTGGTTCCTGGGAGTCAGGGAGACCTAAGTTCAAATCCCGACCTGGGCGGGTTTTCTTAACCTCTTATACCTCAATGCTCCCAAATGTAAAAGAGAAGTAAGTGGCATCTCACTAACTTCTAGGGTTATAATGAGAATTACAATAGGTAATGCTTGGAAAACCCTAGGCAAGAAGGCCAGGCATGTGGTCAACTCAATAAATGAGAACAATTATTACTACTATTATTTGTTTCTTGAGAGAAAAAGAGCTAGTTGTTTGGCCACATATTTCTGTGTCATTTTTGGTTAATGTCTACAGTATTGTGGGAAACAGCCTAAGCTGGTATCAAATGAAATTTTCATATAAACTGCTGTGGATAGAGTGACCATAGAATTTGTGTCCAGACCCAGACACGCTGAGGGGAAAGTATGCACTATCAATAATGATGCCCAGCCACTAGGCGTCAATCAGGAGCATCCCAGGCAAATCGGGACTGACTGAGCCTTCGCTGTAGGAACCTCAAACCAAAAAAATTATTAGAACTGAAAATAACTGTTGGTATTTTCTAGCTCAGTGCTCCAGTTTTACAGATGAGGAAAATAAAGTCCAGAGCAATGACATCACCTCCACCAGGTCACAGGACTAATAGCTGAAAACCAGAGTCTGGAATGCCAGCCCTTGAATTTGAACTCCTGTGGCTGGTCCACAATTGAGCTCTGTTTTCGAACAGATATGCCTATTTCTTCCTTATTTCTTGTGTTGAAGGAGTTCCTAAACCATCCTACTCTTCTTTTCCTCCATTTTACATGGGAACAGATGGCAGAACAATCCTCTGAACATTCCCTCCCGCCTCTCCATCAAGAAATTTCTTTCATGTCTTTCTTGACTATTCTTTGTCCCATTTTCCTTTGGGATCAGTGAGTTACAATTAGTCCATAACCAGGATACCACTTTAAATCATTTTTTTTAAAGCATCTCACCAGGACACATTTGTTTCTAAGCCCCTTGGAAATTGCACATGTGAATATGCATCTTTAATCCCCGTTAATTATACAATACATATAATATTTGCATAATATTATAGATTTCAGCAGCCTTCATTACAGGTGACTTTATTACATTATTTACACAAGGCAAATATTCATATACAGGACCTGACTTTAAAGAGACCAGGGAGCAGATGATCAGAAATCACAAGTGTCAGGCTTCCTGAGGTACATCACCAGCCTCTCTCTTTAATGAAGACCACATTTTATAACAATGCTCCCATGCAAATGCAAATTTATGCAGATTGTTTGTTTAGACTAGTGCTTTGGTACATCAATCTCCAGGTTCACCCTCCTCTCCTTTTTGCCTTGAAAGAGATAATGTGGTTATTCCAGTCATATCTCTCCAGGGGTTCATGGTCGGGCATGCCCATGCAGATGACAGGGGTGGATTTCGCTGGCAGCAACCATGCCTTCCCCTTGAGGGTTTGTGTTGAACTAGATGAGGCACAAAGCTAATGCCACAGGATGGGTCACATGCTTTTCTCCTGGGTGTATGGTTCAGTGACGAGCCTGGCACCAACCTGGACAGTCACACACCTCGCAGATCCCGCGGAGCATTCGCTGGGCAAACAGTCACTGCACCCTCCTCAACAGGAAGAACCTAGTATAACACCCTGCCTCCCCACGCTGTGTTAGGCACTTAGATTTAGCTCTAACGGTAAATCACATGGGAATTTTCCCACATCTCTGCTTAAAAGCTCATTTTTTGGAACAAAGGGCTAAGACACGCAGATGGCAAATTATGTATTTTCTTACAGAAGTAAATGAGAACTCAAAACTTCGCATGCTGAAACAAGGGAAGTCTGAGAAACTGTCACAGCCCAAAAAAGTCTAGGAAGACATGGCTACTAAATGCCATGTGGTAGTCTGAATGAGATAGTACGTAAAACTTCAGAAACTCTGAATGAAGTGTGGGCTTCAGTTAATATCAATAATGGATCGATCCTGGTTCATTCACTGTAACAACTGTAGATACTAATGTAAGGTGTTAACAATAGGAGAATGGCTGTATGGTGTGTGGGAACTCCATGTACTGTCTTGACCATTTTTCTGGAAATTTGAAACTGTTAAAAAAATTAAAGTTTATTTTTTTTTAAAAACTACACATGCCAAGAAGGTATAGCAGCCTAACGATTTCATTTAAAAAGGTAATGTGAGCTGTGCTCAAGAGCGCAGGCTGATGTGAGATAGATTGGAGCCCTATCTCTACCACTTGGGCAAGGTATTAACCTCTCTGCCTCAGTTTTCCCATCTGTAAACTGGGAATGCTTAGACTCTCGGCCCTGTGGAATGGCTGCGAGGACTGAATGCAACGAGGCTTGCTGGTAAGTCCCTAACAATTGGCACATTGGAAGAGTCAAAGAAACTTTGGCAACAATTTCACTTTTCATACAGTGCAGTACAAGCAAGAGGAGGAGGTGATATATATTGTTTTAAAAACAGAACAAACACCAGGCTAAGGCAGGAGAGAAGTGCAGGGTGTGTGGCCTCTCCTGAGCATGGAGACCCCAGGCAGGAGGGGCAAGTGCAGGCCCTTCCCCAGCCCTGACTGTGACATGTCCACATGAGGACAGATGAAGAGGAACGTTTATAACCATGGATCCTGGTGACCTGGGAGGCAGAGGACAAAAGGTCACTTCTCTACACAGAAAGTGCAGGTACCAACCCCTGAGCTTAGCATTGGAGACTTCCCTACGAGACCCTGAACCTCACTTCCAGCACATCATGGGCTTCTCCCATTTCTGGTTCCCACTGAATGCTGTGTGCTTTCCCACCTCAGCACCTTGGCCTCTGTTCTCTTTATTCTCTTTATCTGGGACACTCCCAGTTCCAATCTTTGTCTAACACCCACCTCATTAAAATGCCTTCTCAGTAAAGGCCTTTCTTAGCTTCTTTGTTTGGAACTTAGTGTTATAAATAAGTAGTTATGAAAAGCACCTCTTTGGAACCCTGATAGAAGGGGTTCACCCTCTTTCCATCGTCCTGGAGACCACCCACTATGAGAAGTGCCAGAAGACAAGGAGGGTGCCTTGTAGGATGGCTTTTGTCTTCTCATCCTGTTCTCTATGGAAGACCGTAAACTCCAAGAAGGCAGGGAAACTTCTAGATAGTGTGAGAGGGGTGAGGAAAATGGCTTGGGGGACTGGGCAGCAGGCACAGCAGGAGACAGAGACTAATGATGCTGTGTACGTATGACTCCACAGGCCAGATGGAGCAAAGGAGCAGGAACAGGGAAGCACATCTTCAAAATGCCCAGATAATCAGGATTCTGTCCACTCAATTCCAAGTCAGGCTTGCCTCTGGGGTGATAGAGTGGACTCATCTCTGTAGCAAGACCTTGTAGCACATCTCAGAAAGGTTGCCTGAGGCCTCATCAGGGACTGCAGCATCCAGAAGCAAGGGGAAAAAGGGTTCCCCCAGCCCACTAGGGGTCCTTCCCTGGTGACTTCAGTAAGCAGATACATCAGCTCATGCATCAAACTTCACTTTGATTCTCAGCCACAGAGAAACAGCAGCCCTGTGATTATGAAAACCTGGGGCCCCAGTGCATCTGGTTTTCAACCACTGAGCTGAAAGCAGAGACACCCCCGCCATGCTCACATCTCTCTGCTCTCCATCCAACAGCCAGAAGAGCAGAGTGAGCTCGGGTTTCACGGCCGGGCACTGAGGGCCTCCAGGTAAATTCCAACTGGTCCATTTGATGTGAAATCTTCCAGCTTGACCAAGAGTCACTGACCTCAAGACCAGCCGTTTAACCTCCATTATTTAGTTTATATTGGTAATATTTACATTGGGAACTTGATTAAAGCTGACCTCTTGGTGAAAACAGAATCCAATACGGAGTTGAACCCTCCTGGCTCCTCCACCCAGTGTCAGGTGTCATCTGTTTCACTTCTCCCCTAATTGGCAGACTGGCCTCTGCTTTGCCTGCATCCATCTCTCCCTGAATTTGTGCAACGCCTCCCATGTGGTTTTCCCCTTCGTCCCCCCACCAGCATGTTTGAAAGTTAACCAGGCTAAGAGCTGGTTGAGTTTGAGGACAGAACTGGTCTGTTGTAAATAGGTCCTATTCATCTCAAGGTCCAGAAAAGACACCTAATGTCCCCTGTCCCTTCTGCACGAAGGAAAATTCCACGTGGTATGGCACCTCAGCTCCCACCTTCACAGGGACAACTGAGCTTCCAGGGGAAGGAATGTGGCGGTCACTGGTTCAGGATAAAACTCCTCTTCCTACATGAAAATTTTATCTGTATTGCTTTTCAGATCAATATGTCTATAACACTGCAGGGGAGGCTACTTGATAAAACACTTGTTTGCTGACACATCCAGGAATTCTTCCTTCCTTCAACTGACTCAGTTCAGCAAATATTACCCCCTTCAAGGCCTCACGAGGATGTTGTGACTCCTCGGTAAATTAGCCCAAACACATGTTCTCCAGCAGATCCCCCTTGGCATCTCAGCAGGGGATGTGCCATCCCTCCCTCCCCCGTGATGTTCACCAGCCCTGCTGTGGTATCCCTTTGGAAGCCAGACTGTGAGTATGGCACTAGGAAGCCACTCCAACAAACCACAGAAAAAGATATCCAATTATTGGGAATAGTGTGATAAATTAAAAAATATTTTCAAACTAATTGTTCTTTTTTGTGTGTTTCTAGCCAAAGAGTCTGTAACCCCTTTCTGAACAATCAGAGGACTTCATTCTCTCAAATGCCAAGCTTCTCTGTCTGTGAAGGTTATTACTGGCTTGGTTAAACAAAGTATTTGTTTATAAAAGATATGATAGATGACAGAGTCATTTTGAAATTACGCAGTCGGTGTAATAAAACCAGTTAAAACCTTATTTAAAAAATGTCACAGTTGGTCAAATGTATTAATGGCATATGGTTGAGTTTTTCTCCTTTTCCCCCCCAGAACAATATGCGCATTCTCATTTCACAGAGTAGAGGATTAATGGAGCGAGATAAACCTCCTGGCTTTTCTTCTAGGCAATCTACACTTTCATTAACTGACTCGAACTTTATTTTCTACGTCTCATCTTCCCTATCTTGTCTTTCTCTTCCCCATAGCACCCAATTACAGAATTCCTAAAATTCTGGGTAATGTAAGATAAATATTATATCACATAGACCATGTTTTAGAAGGAAAAGTTAATGCAGAAATTGCACACTACATAAACAGAATACCCACACCAGCAGACATAATTATCTTTTCTCCTGTTGATATTACCAACTATAATCATAAAGTCAAAAATGTGCCCCAAAACATAATATTTCAGCAACACATAGCCATCATATCAGCAAAGAACATAATTGCATTAGTTTTCTCCTCTGAAATCTCTCACTCAAAGCTATACCTTGCACAAGATTTCTATTAGAGAACTATTTGGTTGTTTCTAGAGATAATGCACCAACGGAAGTCTTGAAGTCAGGACTCGCCAGCCTCACCAAGCTGGGTCATCTCAGAGCTGTGCCTGGATTTTGCATGGAGCTTGGAGATGCCATCTCTAATCTACAACCCTGCCATGAATTTGTTTTTTGTCATAAATGAAGCATGGGGCTGTGCTTTAATTTTCCTCACTGCCCTCTGTCAAGTAATAACCATAAATATTGTCCTGAATCATTAAGTCACAACCTGAAATGTGATCCTGCCCAGCTCCCAATCAGACGGCCATCTGGAAGATGAAAGAAGTCTATTTGGGTTTCGGAATGATCCAGACTCTAATTTGTAGTAACAGTCTTAACAGGCTGTTTCAGAGACATTAACCAGCAACTTGTCTCAGGTTCTCAAGGAAGGTCCATTATCCACAGTTGGAGGTATTTGCTTCAAGCAGAACCGTGAACTGTAACTGTTGGAAAACTACCCGGCTCTCTGGCCTTCAATCAAATGCCACATTCTTCCATGGACACTAGATTTCTACCCAAGGGCAAGAATATGTGCATAGAGCAAATGCATACATAATATATCTCCAAATATTCTCTTTGTCATATGGAAAGCAAACATTTCAAGAGAGGAAAACAAATTGCAGCTTCTACAAGCAAACAACAATGCAACATGATAGATAGATAATTTTTCTTATCACCCTGAGGTTACTTTTGCGGAGAAAAATAAATCATACTCTTATTTTGCTGTAGAAATAATCTTGTAAACACAGAGAGAAAGTCATTATCTAAAGTCTGGAAACATATGCTTAAACACAAGTACACCGCTGATCAAAGGGACTATTGGCCAAGCAATGGCTTTACATATCTGACCTTCCTGGTCATCAGGGAAGCAAGCAATATCAACAGGAGGTGACTTTCCATTTCCACTCGACTTTGGAATGGAAGACCAAGCAGCAAAAACAACAGGGGAAGATGCTTCTTCTCTGAGTTACATGAAACATTTTTCTTTCTAAGAGAAGGCGTTGATTTATTTGTAAATAAATTTATAAATTTCTGAGCATTAAAATACACTTAACAATAAAATGAAGGTATTTATTGATAAATGCATGAAGCAAATGATATTTTAGCCAACAGATACGTCAATGGTGACTCTGAGGAGAACGAAACCAACCTCAATGGCTACAAATTTGTTTACTGCTTTCCGGGAAGGCAATTTCATACTAGCTTTAAGAAACCCTCTTCCTTTCCCTCAAAATTTGGTTCAGCACCTCTCACTGTCAGTAATTAAAAACATGTATCCATTATTCCCCAAAATAAATAGCATAAAAAGATAGGTAAAAAGAAATTTAAATGTATCTCTTGGCTTTATTTAATCTGAATGTGAACAAACCAATTTTTTTTAAAAATGTCTACCTGATTTGAGACAGTCATGGGAATCAGAGCACTAGCTGAATATAGGAAAATATCAAGGAATAATTATTATCTCACTAGATGTGGTGGTATTGTGATAATTTTTAAGTCCTTCTCTTTTAGAGATATATACTTAGTATTCAAATCTCAGGCACACTGTCATTCCACTCATAATGGCATGTTGCCTGAAATTTGCTTTCAAATTCTCCAGAAAAATAGTAGGTAGTGGTAGGTGAAATAAGATTCACAAAATAATAATAGTTATTGAAAAGGAATGATGAATACCTATGGTTCATTATCCTTCTTTCACTCTACTTTTATGTAGGCCTGTAGCTTTGTATAATAAAATAATTTTAAATGTTTTCACTAAGAGCCTAGCTAGAGCAGTGGTTCTAAGCCGGGGTGGTTTGCTCTCCACTCGCCCCAAATTAATTTGGTAAAGTCTGGAGACATCTGTGGTTGTCACAGTTGGGGTAAGAGCAGTGCCGGAATCTAACAGACGGCAGGGATGCTGCTAAACATCCTGCCGTGAATAGCACAGTCTCCACAACAACAAGTTACCAGCAGAGACCGAGAAACCCCGGCCTACATAATGTCTTGTTAGAATAGAGTTGACAAATAGATAAAATATGGTCTCTGCCTTCATGGAGTTTATAGTCTTTCAAAGGGAACAGGGCAAGAAGACAAATAGCCATCCTACTAGGCAGCCTCCCTGTCTTCTGGCACTTCTCATAGTGGGTGCTCTCCAGGACAGATGGAAAGAGGGTGAACCCCTTCCAGTGGCGGGGGGGGGGGGCTTGGTTGTTCAAAAAAGGTGCTTTTCATTACTACTTATTTACAACCCTAAGCTCCAAACAAAGAAGCTAAGACATGCCTTCACTGAGAAGGCACTTTAATGAGGTTGGTATTAGACAAAGATCAGAAGGGCGTGGTATCCAGATAAAGAGAATAAAGAGAACAGAAGACCAAGGTGTGGAGGTGGGAAAGCACGCAGCATTTACTGGGAACTATAAATGGTAGAAATCCATGGTGTGCTGAAAGTGTGGTTTGGGGTCTCAGGGAAGTCTCTAATGCTAAGCTGAGCGGTTGGTACCTGAACTTTCTGCGTGGAGAAGCGACCCTATTGTCCTCTGTCTCCCAAGCCACCAGGGACCATGGTCACGCATGTTCCCTTCCATCCCTCCTCATGTGGACATGTCACAGTCAGGACTGGGGAGGGGCCTGCACACACCTCCCCACCACCCCACTCCCTCTCCATGCTCAGGAGAGACCAGAAGCAGCTGGGTGATTTCCACCAGAACTCCTTAACTCTAAACCAGTTGGAACAAAGCTGCCCCTATCCCTCTCTTCCTCCTAGAAAACTGTGCCTAAGGGCCCAGTTATTCTAGAAGCCTTCCAGCCCTGGGACAGGTGGCTGCCAGAAGAGTGTGAATGTGCGAGTGCACAAGTCGGGGGGCAGGGAGTCCCATCCACGGAGGGCTGTGATGTGTCTGCCCTGCTGTAGGCACCTGGCATGCAGTATCATCTTTAATTCACCCAACAACCCCGAGAGGTAGGTGGGTGTAGCCTTCCCATACAGATAAAGACATGATGAGAAGTGTGACCTTTCCTCAGGTCCCGCAGCTCCTAACGGGCACATGTGGGATTCATAGCCAGAACTACCTGATGCTAAAGTCACATAATGAGCCTCACCCTTTCTACCCAACATGCGCACAGCAGTAATGACAGCAGTGACCCTGAGGGGAGATGCTCCCAACTGGGAGCTCATGGCCGCCCTAGTGATGGAGCAGGCAGCCCTGGTGGAAACCCGTGCGGGCTGAGACTGAGGCTGTCCTATGTCAAGCTGCCAGAGCAAATGTGGCAGCTGTATCCTATAATAACTAAAGGGGGTGAAGGGCACATCCCTGGCCAGCAAAGTGGTGTCGTCATCTGGGCAGTGTGCTGGTCTTGGAGCTTTGAGAGGCTTATGGTACTTGAGCATTTGGCCCAGGGGAGTCATCAGGAGGTGAAGAAGGAGTAGGAAAGCTGCCAACTCCATGTCAGAGTTACCAAGTGCAGCCCTGGCTGAGGAGCAGTCTGGGTGGTCCAGGATTGGTGCCTTCCCAAAATGAGCTGGAGACACCTGTGTTCCCAGCTGACTCCCACTGCTGCCCTAATTGGGCACCCAAGGTCTCTGCCTGGGCTTAGAGAGCTCATTAGTGAGCAAAGAAAGGAACTATCCCATCTGGGCAGATTGGGCAGGAAGAGTAGGTGGGTGGGGTGAGAAAAGCTAGAAGCCACCCCCAAAGGGTCAGTCACAGGGTCCACAGTGCCAGCTCTGGGCAGGGGGCAAGATCCTGAAGTTGGACATAGGAGCTCTAGGTGCTCCTCCACCGTGGTGTACCTTTGACAAATCACAAATACCTTGCAGACAGATTTCAGTGCCCACAATTTAGAACCAGCCAGACCTGGGTTAAGATTCTAGCTGTGACACTAACTAGCTGTATGACTTTGAATAAATTACTTGACCTCTCTGTACTTCATTCTCCTTATCACCAAAACGGCAGAAAATGTAGTTTCCTCCAAGGGTCACTATAAGTATTACACAGCAAATATTCCTAGACTACTTGGTTCAGTGCCCTACACATTGTAATGATTCCACAGATGGAAGGTTTTATTACTGTCAGTGTCCTCCTCAGATGGACAATGCTATGGACTCCTTTCTGTCTCAGCAGGAGGCTGTTATAATGACCCAGAGAGATCATCTGCACACAGGATGTACGACTACTGCTCCCAAGCACCACAGAGACAATGGCCAGTCTTCTAAATGGGGACATGCTGCCTCTGCTCCCTCAGCTTCTTTCCTGGGCTCAAGGAAATGCCCATTGGAACATCTGCCAGGATGGGGCAGCCACTGAGGGTAACCCAAACCAACTGTTACACAGGGACAATTATTGGGGTGAATAATTCTAATTCCAGAGCAGTTACATACCATGGGCAGTTGGCTTTCTGCACATACCTGGCAACAGAGAAGAACCCACATTCATGTAAGGGGTTGGTGTGCTGACCCTCAGACCCCCTGGGGTAGGGCCAGAGCTTCATCGTTTTTTTATTCCTCATCTATCAACCTTCCCTCCACCCCCAACCCTGTTTTTCTTGTCTAAAACAGGGTTTCTCTTGATACATATTTGTTGGATAAATGATTTTAAAAATTTTTGTTAGCAAATTGCTTGGGCATCCTGGAGAGCCAGGCTCAGTGTTGTATGTATGACCCTCCAAGACCCCAGCTCTGGGAGGCTCCAGGGACCACAGTGAGCAAGCCCACAATGTCCAGCTATTCGCCTCGTCAGACCTTCCAGCCTAGAAATCACAGTGAGCATCTCTGGAGAGAAGAGATCTCGTGGGCTGTTTACTGTTCCCTGCTTCTTGTGGGGCCAGCTCCAGCAGGCTCACAGGTGGCCCTTCTGAGTTTTACTCAAAGACAATTGAACCTCACAGAACTGGGCAGGGTGTAGAAATCTGGAAAGAACTATCAGGATGATCTTAAAATGTCTTCTTTTCAGCCTGCTGAAAGTTTGGCTTAGGTTTGGGTCAAAGGTCAGGTCAATGTTGAAATTCTCCCTCCTGGGTCACCCCCTGCTGAGAAGGGGGCCCTCTGGGTCTGCTTTGAGACAGCCATTGCCAGTATCCTTGTCATCACTCTATCCTGCCCCTTAGGAGGCTGTGTTATGAATGTTTTGCTTCTCCTGATGTTAGCTGAACCCTATGGTCACTGGCCCGTTATGGCCTACTGCTACCACATCTGTCTTTCTGTCTAGTTTGCCCAAGACAGTGTACCCATGTGTTCACCTTCCCATGTCCTGGCTTGTCTCTGTGCTCACAACAGATTCAGCGGCTCCTCGTTTCTGAAAACTATGCCCAATAGGGCTTGTCTGGGCTTCACCTCCCTGTCCCCAGTAGGGGTGATAATGGAGAAAGTGCTGCACCCTGTCTTGAAGAGGCAGCTTCCTGGTGACGCTGTTACCTGGAGCAGCCCTGCCTTCATCTGAACGAAAGACCACTCTGACAACAAGAGCTTCCCATGAACATGATTCAACTCTCCAAGGTCATCGAGAGTCACAGGGGCCTAGAGTGTGCAGAGGGCAGCTGGAAAGGGATTCAAGAGCCGTGCTGCTGAACTCTAACACACCTGTGAGGGGTCTTTTGTCCATGCGCTGTACATCGTGATGTGTTCCAAAGACCCGACTGCCACCTCCCTTCTGACTTGCTCATGACTACTGCATATTCTTCCAAACCCAATAGCGCAGCAGCCTCAGCCACAACCAGGCACCAAGCATAGAGTACTGGGTAAGAGCCGGACTCTGAAGCCAGAGTGTGTGGGTTTGAATCCTGGCTCTGCTGCTTATTAGCTGTGTGGCCTCAGGTGAAGTACTCAACCTCTCTGTGCTTCCATTTCCTCAACCATAGAAAAGCTTGATAATAGGATCTCTCCCATTGGGTTGTTATACGAATCAAATGAGTTAATGTCTGGAAAGTGCTTATATCAGCACTTACCATGCAGTAAGTGTTTGTTAAATATCTAGTATTCAGGGATCCAATGTCTATTTTTCCATAAGATAGTAGAGTAATTACTGGGCAGATGTTGTGAGCTCTCTAGATGGTGGGGTTGAAATTCACCTGTAATATAATGGCAAGAAAGATCACTTGGCATTGTCCACACTAGAGAGATACAGCTGCAGGCCTTGGTTTCTTCTGTTGTAAAATGGAAAACAAACAGAACCCTCCACATTGGATTTTTTAATTAAATAAAATAATCCAAGTGATGTTAGTAGCAGAGTACCTGAAAAAATATTAAATATATGTTTAGCTGTCCTTATAATATTACTATTGTAGCTGAGAAGAAAAGGTAAGAATTGCTCTCAGATACCTGCCCTTCCGGAGACACTGGCAATATCTGGAGTCATTTTTGGTTGTCCTAGCTGGGTGGTTGCTACGAGTACCTAGGAGAGAGAGGCCAGGTGCTGCTAAATTTATCCTACAATGTACAGTTCAGTTCCCTAAAACAAAGAATTACACAGCCACAAAATGTCCTTAGTGTCAAGGTTGACCATTGCAAGTCCAGTTACTGCCACAGGGCCCCACAACCCAGACCGCTGTGTAAGCACTCTTAGAGCAGAAATACCTCTGAGCAGACTTTCCACTAGTTTCACGAAGAAAAGAAGGACAGTGACCAGATTCACTGGATTAACTTCAGGCTTTACAAATGCCAGAATCAGAGGAGCCCACAAAAGCAGTGTCGACACCACACTGTGCTCCTGGAATGGCTGCTTTGTTGAGCTCTCCCTGAAGATGGCCGTAGGCTTCCAGCCGTGGGCTCTGGCTCAGTGAGCTTCTGCAGGCCAAACGCTCTCCCTGCCGTAGTCTCCACTGCTGTGAATGGCCACATCGCCCTCCGTGCAGTCACCCAGGCCAGAAACGTGGAAACTAGCCTCAATGTTTGGCTTTCTCTTGTCCCCCATATTCAGTCTGCCCTGCTGATTCACTGTGCAAGGGGTCATTCGTACCACACATTGTCACATCCCCGTTGCCACTGCCATTGTCTTAGGCTGGGCTTCCATGATCTCCCAGCCAAGCTACTCTAAGGGCTCCTAACAGTCTCTCTGCCTCCAGCCCCTTTCAACTCCAATCTCCCACCACCTTGCACCAAGAAACCTCGTCCCAAAACACAAATCACGTCACTCACCTCCTTAAAATGCTTACAGCCTGAAGCACAGAGCATGAAATGCAAAGCCCTATATGATCTAACCTTGATCTACTTCTCCAAATGCACCTAGCACTCCCCATGCTTCAATTTCTTGTATTTCCCTAAACATGTAGTACTCAATCAAATCTCTGAGCTTCTCACATGCTGTTTCTATGTCTAGACACTATGTCTAGCATCTTCTGTGGCCTGACTCCAGCTTGCCTTGAAGACTCAATTCAAGCATCACTTCCTCTAGGAATGACATCCTGGAACTCTCCCCAGGAGGCTGTGTTTGGAGCTTTCTTCTCCACTTCCACAAGTCCACCTTGTGCACTTTTTTTTTATCCTGCTTTATAATCTTGGGTGTTTTTATCTGATTCTTCCACTAAACCACCAGCTCCTTGAGGTCAGACACTGTAATCATTTTTGTTTACAAGCACCTAGTATACTGTCTTGCACATAGTAGATGATTAATCAATTTGGGATGTTAATGGGATTCTTGATGGGATGAATAACTATTGGGAGTATGACTATGTAGTTGATGAATTAATTGAAAGAATGAGTTAATATGGATGTCATGCACTCTACTAAATGTCTACTCTCCACCTCTTTGGTTTATTTATCAAGTACCTACTATGTGCCAATCACTGTAGAAATCAAAGAATTTAGAGATGAATAAGTCTTAGTCTCTTCCTTGTGAATCTTGAAGTCTGGCTGAGAACACAGATCCATGAATTAATCCCTCCTCCCCTCACCTCTCCAATATATGGTACCATCATGTGTACAAATAAACTTGTTTTTACATTATAAAAAATATTTTAAAGTTTTTTCCACATTCATCTCTTTCACTTACCCACCTCATCCAACCCAGCAGAAGGTCCCATTGAATGAACCTCTAAATCATAATAATTTTCATCTTTATCTGTCCTTCACCTTCATCTTTATTTCTACTACTGTGATCAAAGCCAGAATCTTCCTCTTTGACTCATTGGTTTCCCTGCTTCTAGCCTTGCCCTTTATAATTCATTCTTACCATTAATTATAGCCTGAATAATCTTTTAACAATGTAAACAAGAACATGATGTTACTTGCATTCTTAACATTACTTACTTCCCTCCATTCTTACCATGCCTACCAGAATCATCACTCTCAATACTTCCCTCCTTCCCTTGATAGAATTTTGCATAAATACCCTTGTCATAGCTTCTTGGTGGGAAGATTGTACTTCTCTACCCCTTGACCTTGAAATTGGGCATGTAAATCCTTTGACCAACAGGATGTCAGCAGACATTTTGGAAGTAGAGGCTTGAAATATTTGTGCACAATTTGGCATGCCTCTCTTCCTATGGCCCACCATGAGATGTTATACCTTAATAGCTCCCAATCCAAGGAAAATACGGGCAGAAACTTGTGGAGCAGATTTGAACCCAACCTGAAGCCTGGAGCAAAGTCCTGCCAACCCACATACCTGCAAACAGAGCAGCTCTATGACTGTTCAATCTGTGCAGTCACACACGGCTCCTTACTCAGAAGGGTCACATGCGTGATTTTATGGCTCTGCTATTATTGTGTTGAAATTCATAATATTTTTACCAAGGGCCCCCATATTTTCCTGTTGTACTGGACACCAAATTATAGAGGTCGTAATCAAGAATAATAAATGTTTGTTGTTATAAGCTACTGAGTTTTACATGGTTTCACTTATATTCTTTCTTCATAGTATCTATCAACTTCTGAAATTACCTAGTTCACTTGGCTGCTTGGTTACCACCGCCTCCTCCAGACAGAACATAAATTCCATAACAGCAAGCTCCTTGTTTGTCCTGTGTGTCTTAGTATACCCAGGATCTGATGCACAGGGACTTTCAAAACTATTCGTTGAATAAACAGGTGAAGAACTTCCATAGCTTCTAGAATCAAGCCGTGAGAGCTTCATGGATGAAAGCGTTGGTTCCACCCGAAGGAAAAAGGCTTACAGAAGAAGCAACGCTCAAGATTATTCATGTCCCTCACTCACCCTTTCCTACCTTTTATTTATTCAGAGTTCCCAGTGAAATCAAAAACCTTTATAAAATGTAGTTGGAGGAAAGATGAGAAAGGCTTCTTTTCTTGGGCCACTCTGAGAATAAATTTATTTGTTCAAGATGGGGTTGGGGTAGAAACTGTTCACTGTGCCCCTGAATTCATTCTTTCTATTAATTTTAACAACAATGCCCAGAGTTTTATCTTAGCTTGCCTCTTTGGCTGCTGGTTGTGCCATGTGACTCATTGCAGCCAATAAGATATGAGCAGAGGTAAAATGTACAACATTCACTTTACAGACTTGCTGTAAGAATGCAAAGAGCTGGCATTGCACAAGAAGGGTTCAGAGCAGTGTCTGACTCAGAGTGAGTACTCAATAAATGTTGGCCACTGTCATCATTACTGTTGAAACTTTCATTTTTGCACTCACTGCAGAAGGATTGATCATGAATCTTCCACTGTTCTAATAATCCTGTGGTATCATGAGGATCTCATTATTCATTCAGAGGTTGTTTGTTTACTGGTGTTTAGCAGAGTTTGTTACCTTTGAGAAGATACTGCAATGGACCAAGAAACTCATCAAGTGCCTCTCCTATCATATTCCACCACCCATGGGCAAAGGTATCCCAGGGGCCTCAGAAAACCCACCTCAGCTCAGATGTGATGATCATGCTCTGTGCTCACTATGAGGCTTTCCCCAGCACAGGCATGTCCAAGGGCGTTTACAGGTTCGATAGAAGTGGCCAGAAGCATGTGTGCTTTTTAGTAATAACTAGCTCCTATTTACAACATTTCCAAAGCACCGTGCTAGAAAACTGGGGCCAGTTGTGAAACAAAAAGAGGATTTCTGGCCAAGATGGAGGCATAGGTAGACACACTGTGCCTCCTTGCACAACCAAGAGGACAACAACAAATTTAAAATAAAAAAAAATAACCAGAACTCACAGAAAATCACACTGTATGGAAGTCCGACAACCAAGGAGTTAAAGAAGAAACATTCATCCAGACCTGTAGGAGGGGTGGAGATAGGCAGCCAGTTGGAGAGGATTCACAGCAAGGCGGCAGCTGGAGGACCAGGTGAGGTGGTGGCTGGCAGACTTGGTGGTCCCACATTCGCGTGCAGATAAATTAGGAGGAACAACTGGGGAGTGAGACAGACCGAACAACCCAGAGTTCCAGTATGGGGAAATAAAGCCTCAAAGCCTCTGACTGAAAACACCTGTGGGGGTTGAGGTGGCAGCAGGAGAACCTCCCAGCCTCACAGGAGAGTTCGTTGGAAAGACCCACAGGGTCCCAGAACATACATAAGCGCACCAACCTGGGAATCAGCACCAGAAGAGCCCAATTTGATTGTGGGTAGCAGCAGAAGTGACTGAAAACTGGCAAAGAGCGGAGCAAGCAGCACTGTTCCCTCCTGGACCCCTCCCCCACTTACAGCGTCACAACGCAGCTGCTCGTGGGTTGCCCCGCCCTGGTGAATACCTAAGGTTCTGCCCCTTACTACATAACAGGTGCACCAAGACAAAAAAAAAAAAATGGCCCAAATGAAAGAATGGATCAAAGCTCCAGAAAAAATACAACTAAGTGATGAAGAGATAGCCAACCTATGAGATGCACAGTTCAAAACACTGGTAATCAGGATGCTCACAGAATTGGTTGAATATGGTCACAAAATAGAGGAAAAAGTGAAGGCTATGAAAGGTGAAATAAAGGAAAATGTACAGGGAACCAACAGTGATGGGAAGGAAACTGGGACTCAAATCAACGGTTTGGAGCAGAAGGAAGAAAGAAACATTCAACCAGAACAGAATGAAGAAACAAGAATTAAAAAAAATGAGAAGTTTAGGAACCTACAGGACATCTTTAAACATTCCAACATCCAAATCACAGGGGTGCCAGAAGGAGAAAAGAAAGAGCCAAAAATTGAAAACTTACTTGAAAAAATAATGTAGGAAAACTTCCCCAATCTGGTAAAAAAAATAGACTTCCAGGAAGTCCAGGAAGCTCAGAGAATCCTGAAGAAGTTGAACTCAAGGAGGAACATACCAAGGCACATCATAATTACATTACCCAGGATTAAAGATAAGGAAAGAATCTTAAAAGCAGCAAGATAAAAGGAGACAGTTACCTGCAAAGGAGTTCCCATTAGACTATCAGCTGATTTCTCAAAAGGAACCTTGCAAGCAAGAAGGGGCTGGAAAGAAGTATTCAAAATCATGAAAGAAAAGGACCTACATCCAAGATTACTCTATCCAGCAAAGCTATCATTTAAAATGGAAGGGCAGATGAAGTGCTTCCCAGATAAGGTTAAGTTAAAGGAGTTCATCATCATCCAGCCCTATTATATGAAATGTTAAAGGGGCTTATCTAAGAAAAAGCAGATAAAAAATATGAACAGTAAAATGACAACAAACTCACAGCTTTAACAACCCAACCTAAAAAAAAATCAAAATCTAAGCAAACAACTAGAACAGGAACAGAATCACAGAAATGGAGATCACATGGAGGGTTATCAGCATGGGAGTGAAAGGAGGAGAGAGGGGGAAAAGGTACAGAGAATAAGTAGCATGAATGGTAGGTAGAAAATAGACAGGGGGAGGTTAAGAATAGTATAGGAAATGTAGAAGCCAAAGAACTTATATGTACGACCCATGGACATGAAGTAAAGGAGGGGAATGCAGGAGGGAGGGAGTGTGCAGGGTGGAGAGGAATAAAGGGGAGAAAATGGGACAACTGTAATAGCATAATCAATAAAATATATTAAAAAAAGAAAAAGAGAGACAGAACGAAATAAAATATTTCCCCTGGAAAGCAAGTGATTCTGAGGTCATGTTGTACATTCATGACCCTTTCTTGTGTCTTTCTGACATGGCCAAGTAATACAGAGCTTGTAGTTTGAGCACATGACCTTATGTGCTCCACCTCTCTGTCTGGGTGATGTTGGGTAAATCATAGGCTTATTGAGTGTTCAAGTGGGGAATGGTAATATCCACCTCATACGGTTGTGGTGGATTTAGGGAGTAATGGAGATGAATGCAAAGTGTTTACAATGGCATCTGGATCCCAGTGGGCTGCCACGGTTATTGCTATGGCATAGTCCAGAACTAATTGGGCCCAAGTCATCCCTGCCACTTAACTTTCAACAGAGCTTCCTGATGATAGAGCTGGTTCCGCAAATCACCCACCATCAACCGACCGAGTTGGCAAATAATGTCCATTCTCCCAGAGAGACTTCAATTTCCTATTATACTGGTCCATTAAGGAATTCCTAATTGCCTCCTGCCCTTAGTGTTCAGCATTTTCAACCACATTCCACAAATAGAACACGTTCTGTCTCCTTTTAGCCCAGCCCCTCCCAACCAGGACCATCTTTTCATGGAAACTTCCCATCCATTTCATTGCATTTTCCAACTTAGATCCTGTTCATAGCCTTGGGAATCACATTCTCCATTGGCTCCTAACCATAGGTGACTCTGGGAACAGGCCTTGCAGAGGGGCTCTGACATGTCTCTTGGGCTGAGATGTGGGCCCGGCACATTTTAAGCAGGAAGGAAATTCCATCTGAGCTGCATAGGCAATGGCAAAGGTTCATGGGAAAATGCTTGGCATGAGCAGACTCAGGGGGTTTCTCAACTCCAAAGGGACAGGAGCAGAGCTCGTGGGAAAATAGGATAAGATTTAGGCCCCCTCTACCCGCACCACCCCCCTAGACAAATTCAGATATTCATACCCTTCCCCATGTTTTCTCCCAGAGAGCAGCAAAAAGAAGCAAGAACCACAAGAATGCAGCAAGTCAAGACTAGACAAAAAAAAAAAAACAACCCAAAAGTCTCTCCTGTGGTCCCATTATATAGAAATGCCTGAATCCTGTAGCCTGAAAATATCTATAATAATACAATTAGGAAATAGGTCATCTCTGGTCTTTGTTAGTGAATCAATAACAGTTTTCCATTTTAAGCGAATACACTACTCTCCTAAAAACAATGATCAGTGTTTTAAAAATAAGTTAAGAATATTCCTCCATCGCACATAACCCAGCATCCAAAGAAAGCGAGCAAAATCGGGCTACCCTGGGCCGGTGTGGAAGTGCAAGTACATGGGTCCCTGCAGGTCTCTCAGCATTCTCCTAGTGCAATAATGAAGGCATTACATTACCAGGTCAGAGGCCCCAATTCACAAAGAAATAATATCAGTTTATTATTTCTAATCTTATTAAGTTAGAAAATAGTCTCGAGGTGTAATGTCATCCCAGAAAGGCGAAAGTATTGATTGGGTGAAGCTGCGTTCATGGATTATTCAAGGAGCCTGATTTTATTTAATTTCTGTAATTTTTAAAGGATTTTAAATTTCCTATGAAGCAAATAATCCTAAATTATTCCTATAAATAATGTAGATATATGGTCAGATTTACTTAGTACTTACCAGTTACACACTTTACATTGCGAGTTTAAAAAAAAAATGATTCTTTTTAATCCTGTTTTCCCAATCCCTAGTGTCTTCCTCAAGGCAAATAGGCCTTTAAAAAAATCTATGGCAATTTGAAAAGATAAATATGGACGTTATCAATAAAGGACTTATGACAACCCATTGACACTGTCATTTTCTAGTAACTCTATTATGTCTAAAGCTGAAACCTCAATACCCAATGATTAGAAATTGTGACCGCAAGGAAAGCACACAGCCAGGCGCCACAGAGAGCACTTGACCCCGCCCACACCCCATTCTCTCCTCCCCACTGGCAAAGCTCTAACTAGGGGTAGGGCCAAACAGAAGCTCCATTCTCCCCAGCCACAAACCATGTTCTACCCACATACTCTAGAAAGGTGGCCCCATGTCCCCAGCCTCTGGTGAGCAGGAAAACCCAGCTGCGAGTGCCAACAGCTTAATCCAGCATTCAGTGAACACTTGCTATGTGCCAAAACCCAAGCTGGGCTCCGAGGGATGCAAGGTTAACCAGATCGCATTTCCTTCCTTCAAAAAGTTTCCAATTTGATGTATGTCTAGATAGCGAGAGGCTCAGGAAAGTGATGTCTAGAGCGGCAAGGGGTCTCTCCTCTCTGAGTGGAGAGTGGCGGAGAGAAAAAGTCACCACCCTGTAGACCACACCACAATTACAGCATTACTTTCAGTGTTCTTTTCTTGTGATAGGCATTAATTTTTTCATTCACCAGGCAGGTAGTCCATATCTGCTATGAACCAGGTCCTTCTCTAAGGCATCAGGAGAACAGCAATCCATGAGACCAAGATTGGGCCCGTGAGGGCCTTGCAGTCTATTGGAAAACACAATGAAAGCCAGCAGAAGCTGCACAGCATGGTACGCTGTGTACGAATACACACTCGGTACTATGGGATTGTGGAAGGCCATGTGGGGTAGGTGACGTCTACGGCTCCAAAGAGGATGGTACCACAGGAAAGGAGAAGTGGAAATGGGGTATGGCATTCCAGACAGAGAGGAATAGCACATGCAAAGGCCCAGAGATGAGAGTGAGATGACAGGGAACTCTGGAAGCCCCCAGCGGTCTGTGGTTAGTACATGTACACAGGGGAGAGAGAGGACACGGGTCCCGCTCCTGAGAGGCCTCACATCTTGCATGCTGGGCTACGGGGTTGGCATCATTGTTGACTTGCCTGGGGCCATCCTCAGCTCTGTCTCTTCTACCAGTATACCCTCCTTGGCCAGGTCTCCTAGGTCAAAAAATCC
Source organism: Macrotus californicus (assembly GCA_007922815.1). Taxonomy (NCBI): domain Eukaryota; kingdom Metazoa; phylum Chordata; class Mammalia; order Chiroptera; family Phyllostomidae; genus Macrotus; species Macrotus californicus. The sequence goes on along the minus strand of VMDR010003117.1, from coordinate 40,636 downwards.
AGTGGACAGTCTCTTCTTGTCTCTCCCTCACATCCCCTCCACATTGTTCATTAGACTTTTCTCATCCCTGTTCCCAAGATTTTGTGAGCAGTTGGCCAAGTGGCTTCACACAATTAATGAGACTGGAGTGACCGATCCAAACCCGAGACTCATGCTCTCAAGAATGTTTCCTCTCGGGATATTTATTAGCTCAGAAGACATGTGTGGGCAGAGCATGTTATTTAGTGACCTGTAATGCCTGAATAATGATCACAATAAATCAGACCTCATTATTATGTGCGGGAGAGCCGGATGGCCCAACTGGCTAGGTAATGAGGTCTAATTTAATGCCCTTGTATTATTCCCCACATATTTGCTGGGAAGTCAGGGGCGGGGGGTAGTAGATCTCATAGGGCCAGGTGCCCTGGAAGTGCAGCAGTTATGTAGGGAGGCGAGCGGCCCAAGCACATGTTAGGAGTCAGGGAAACAGTGGGATTGCAATGCTCTGTCCCTCTGAGTGGGTTACAGCAAAAGTCTGGTCCTCTTACCCACTTAAACAGGAAGAGCTAATTATAAAAAAAATAGCAACACCCTGAGGTCTATTTCTTAGGAGTAAAGGCAAGTCACAGAAGCAGGAAACACCAGCGCAGAGAAGTCAGAATCTCCATGGAAAGAAATATAATTGTTAGAGGGCTTACTTCATCAGCCGTGCTTCTCACACTGGTCTGTGACAGAGTCAGCTCAGAGAGAAAGAGCCAGGGGAGGTGGCACTCAGTGCAGCCTTCTTTGAATGTGACCAGTCCTCACTTATGTCTTGCCATGAGGAGCCTTTTGCTATAGCAACCCATCATTGTGGTTTTTAATTCTGCATGCACAGCCTTTTCTCATTGATCACTAATGTCATTAGTTTGGGCCCATCCCCATACAACAGTCAATGGAGTGGTCGATTTTAACCATATGATACACAAAAATTTGCTCTTAAAGCATCCAGAGACTGAGATCATTTGTCTTTTGCCCACCAAAGTGTAAATCTTTTCTTGCTATTGGCTTCTTGTTGGGTAGCAGACATAAAGAAGGAGCCAGCCAGAGACCTTTGTGTAGGTGGCCTTCTCCAAGTCCCTACGGAGCTATCATCTATGAAACCCCCACCATTTGATGGCAGTTACAAAGTGTAATATCTGTGCATGCCATCAGGTGCCAGATAGACTGCAAGGCTCAGCCCTCCCGTGAGCTACAGCTCCCTCACTCACCCCTGTGTCAGCTGTCAGTCCTCTCGTTTCCATCAGCAGAACCTGGTTAAACCCAGCAAAGCAGGCTGTAACACAGCCTTTAGGGATCGTGTAGGGCAGATTGACCCTGACATCCAAAGCAATGTTTAGTCCAGCCCTCCTTGTCCTCCCTGGCTGCAAAATAACAGAGTTCTCTTGTATTTTTCTGTGTAACAGTTTGTGGATTTGTTCCAGAGAAAAATGCTTTGGACTTGAATAGGATTCTTAGATCTGCCTTTCTCCTGGGATGTCCAAGCTCACAATCAAACAGGAAGCCTTTTAATAATACCAACGATGATGCAGGATGATCATCCATTCTATGCATAGGACAGCAACTACTAGAAGAAACTCAAGTGTGTTTAAAGCACTCAGAAAATAGAGACAGAATATTTTTCCCCTTCGAAAATCTTTTGTATTGCAGGTCATCTAGCTGGAGTTTCAGCTAAATATGGTGGGTTTGTGGAACATCAGATGAATCTTCGGGAGGAGCTAAGTGAGGGCTGGGTTGCCAGGTCAGATCCTTTCTTGATTAGAAGCCAAAACAGTGAGATGGAGAGGTGGGGACTAGTTAGCTGGGGTCTGTCTGGGTTCAGAGTGACCACAATGAGGTGAAAATTGACCACAGTCAAAATTACCCTTGAAAATGACTCAAGACGGTGCCATGGGAGATGGACATACTGCTTCTCAGCAAAGTCAACCCAGCCAGCTCGATTTTCTCTGGCATTGAAATAGATGACTGTGTCTTCACTTGAGCTTGAATTTAAGGACGAGTTGACATGAAGAACGTATGTCCATAAACACTTGAATGACACAGAGTGGAAGAGGAGGCTGAGGCTGTGAGGGGACAGGAAGACTGAAGTCATCTCTAAGAACAGCAAAGTCATCTCCAAGAACACCTCATGCACCGTGGTTCTCCACCGTTAGTTCTCAACAGAATCCACAGAGGCTGGTTAAAGGGCAGACTGACGGAGCCACTGCCAGGGTTTCTGATTGAATGGGTCTGAGATGGGCCTGAGAATTTGCATTCCTAACAATGCTGCTGCTGGTCCCATGGACACAGTCCCTCTGAGAACCATTGCTTTAGGTCAGTGCTTGTTTGCAGGACTGGTGGGAGGGCTTCTGTGTAGCTAAGAGGCACTTGATACATTTGTAACCACACTTCATTCTCTCCAGTCCTAAAGAAGTCACTCTTCATTCTATTACTGGTCAGTTTTCCTAGGCTGAGGATGAATGTATGATGCCCTTCATAATGTCAAAAGAATTCAATCTTTAATTCCTTTGGCCTGCAGTTGTCTCCACTATTTTACCAACAGTGCCTGTATGTACCAAACACTTAATATTTTAATATTTAGGGCAATGCTCATCTTTCATCTCTTTAAGTCAGGCATAGTCAATGGTGCACATTTTGTTGGACATTATCTGTCAAAACCTACCCCCAGAGAAAGAAGCCATAACACAGTAATAACACGCTGTGGAATACGCTCAACTCAAGACAGAGAGTTAGATAGAACATTTTCAATATGGCACACAAACCATTAGCTGGCAAATGATGGAATTCAGAGCACACAGTAGATGTGCATATTAATCAAGTGCACGTGTGGGTGCAAGTGTGAGTGTGTATAAAGTATTTCAGAGACAAGTAGTGTTTCAACACATCAGTGCTTCACAGGTAGGACCTAAATATTCAACGCATGCTATGAGTGCACAGTTGAAATGACATAAATTGTGTCTGTGATGTATTCTTTTGAATGTGTTTTACTGTCCATGGGAAACATTGAGGTTACATTATATAGTAAGAAAAAGCAGAAAGGCAGATATCCGCCTCACGTCTAGTTTCCTGGCTTTAGAAGGTGACTCTTCCCAGGGAAGTGAGCTAATTAAAGACAGTTTACGGAGTGGAAGGCAAAAGGGTCTGAACAAACTTATGTAACTTATGGCCTCACCGGGATGAGAAGAGCCTCTTTCCCAGAGTTCAGAACTCCCAAGCCTATGGAAAAATTCAAAGTCTATTTTCACCTTTTGTTTTGAAACATCTAAGACATTTTGGTTGAGGATAAGAGTTTTGTGCTTAACTGAATTTTTTAATACTGCATACATATTCACTTTTTTATATAGCTCTAATCTTATTAACTGTAACCAATAGTGATAGTTCTTTAAGATGCAGAACTATTTTCCTGGTATTTGAAAGTAGAAATATTTCGTTGTGTCGGTCTTTTAGTTTTCTATATCTGAAGCCTGGGGTTGCTATCCCAGATCACACCATGTACACGGTGACTGTTTCCACAAAGATTGTCCCCCAGGTGCACAGTAGCATCTGGAACAGCATCCTTGCAAATTCAGTCCCATCTCAGGGCTGCAAAATGATGCACCTATTAGATCCAATTATTAGGGAGAGACTTGGGAATGCCCTACAATGAAAATGTGAGGGTAATCCACCCCTACTTCTTTCATTCCTATCGTCTCCTCCCTTCGAAGCTGGGAACCTACTGAGAGTTTCTGTGAAAGCAGGCTCTTCCTACCTTTCTCAGTATTGTAACCAGTATACCACAACATCCTTTTTTCTCTATATATTTTTCTTCCTCCCATTCTGTAATTAAAATCTCCAGCATATAAATGGTTTCTATTGTTTCCAGCTTTGCATGGATAAAGGTTGTATAATTCTGGAATAGACCTAATTACACACTCCATGTTGCACTCTGTGCCAATTATAAGCTTTTCCAAGGATGTTACAGTCTTCAGTTCTGACATTTCCCAAGTGAACATCCACAAGTAGTGTTGGCTCCGGACTGCCTAGAGAGATGTCAATATCGCGAAGCTGCAAGGATCTGATGCATGTAGAATTCTTGGTGGGCCCTGAGCAATCCACAGCTAGGTACGCTTCTTCTTCTACTCCAGATGGTAATTTACATTGAAGATTGCTGAGGACTCCTGGTCCTTGTTTCCTTCTCCGTCTATCATAAACACCATCCTCCAGTTCCTTCGGGAAGTTTCTAGGCCTTATTCCCTTATCTCTTTTTTCAGAAGTCCCCAATTAATGTCTGCATTTTTCAAAGCCATGCTCACTACTATATCAGAAGAAACCCGCTATCTCAATGGTTTAAAAAATTTCTCACTTAACATCACAGCTCAGTGAGACTGTTCCTGATTGGAAAGATTCCCTCCATAGAAAGATTCTGAGATTCAGACTCTTTTCATCTTGTGGTTCAGCGTCTTCATTAGGCAGCTCCCAACATTGTCAGAGAAATCACTCCCACACTACCCCGCTGAAGGGGCAATGAGCGTATAGAACCTTGCCTGGAAGTAGCACAAATCATGGCCACTCATGTTGCACCGCCTGAGCCCAGTCGCACAGCTGCCCAGTTGCAATGGAGGCTGGACGTACAGTCAGTTGCATAAGCCCAGGAGAAGAAGGAGTCTCTGCCATAGTGGCTTTTATGGCCTTGGGACATTTCTCACTGATGGACAATGGAGATGGGAAGGAAACATGGCTGACATGCTACCTAGAGCCCTTCATTCCTGGTTCTCTAACTTCTTGGTAAACGGTATCCTTGGCCTGCCCATGGGAAGAGTCTTCTAAGAAAGCAGAGAAAAGAAAAAAAACATGACAAAACAACTTACCAAAATATCATAGCTCCTTTGTTACCATTGACATGTGTGTATACATTTAAAACAACTCAGCAGATATGACAGGCAGGTAGGGATTCGCTGTGATGAGCTCAGAGATGTAACAAGTAGCCCACAAAATTTCCACTTCTTAAGGACACAGCCGGGGCTACCAGTTTGTTCCACACCTGCCAAGTCACCTGTCCCTGCTCCTGGGTGTCAGAGGGAGGCTCATCTAGTAGTTTGATTTTGCTAAATTGAATCAAGCAATTTTTCTTTCAATGTCTATGCCACTCATGGTGTGGACCCAGGTGGCACCTGCCCCAATGCACACATAGCACAGACAATAGAACCTGAAGAACTATGCAGAACTCTTTAATGGTTCTGTGTGACATGAGGAGCCCAGCACAGTGACAATCACCAAGGTCCCAGAGGGATTTGATTTTTATGGTAAATCCTGGGAGAGCTTTTCCCTACTTTTCTGTTTTTAGTGTAACTGTATCTTGTTTGCTTTTACAGACTCTAGAGGCTGGAAACCTTTAACACTGAGAAAGAGTTCTCAGATTTGGCTTGCTCATAGTTCAGCCAGAATTGCCCATCCAAACCGGATTTGGGAACCCCATGGAGGGAAGGGATCTGGAAGCTGGGAGAATGCACCGTTACCTCTTCCTCCCAGACCACAATACAAGGCCAAGGGAATGGAGATGGGTCAAGGAAAGGTCTGTGTTGTTCCCTTTAGGCCTGGTTTCCATTCATTTTTTTTCATCCTCTTTCATTGCTTTTTAGAGAGAGAGGGAGGGAAAGAGAGAAACATTGATATGAGAAAGAAACATCAATCAGTTTTACCCTGGCTGGTGTGGCTCAGTGGACTGAGTGCCAGCCTATGAATCAAAGAGTCACTGGTTCAATTCCCAGGCTAGGGCATATGCCTAGTTTGCAAGCCAGGTCCCCAGTAGGGGGCTCACAAGAGGCAACCACACCTTGATGTTTCTCTCCTTCTCTTTCTCCCTCCCTTCCCCTCTCTAAAAATAAATAAATAAATTATAAACTCTAAAAAAAAAAAATCAGTTGCCTCCTGCACAGACCCCAAAAAGGGAGGGATCAAACCCGCAACCTAAATATGCACCTTTGATCAAACAGCCTTGGGCGGCACTTCAACCAACTGAGCCATCTGGCCAGGGACTGGTTTCCATTCTTGGTTTCCACTCTTTTGTGACTCCTGAGAAGGACCATCTTCTGTGAGCTCACTTCTTATCCCTAAAATAGAATAAACAGGATCCCAGAAGTGACTGGAGTTCTGAAGGAGTTGCTCTCTCACTCACTGGTCTGAAGGTCCACAGCCTTCAGCCTTCCTGAGCAATGTTTCATTGCTTAGGTGAGAGGCCCACAGTCCCCTCGGGGGTGAAGCACCTGGGCCACTTGTGTGGTTCTTGGGGTTAGAATGCCTCATACTATTTGAATCTTTGGAAAGATGTTCCATGACATTATTACAACACTCTACAATATACCAGATCAAGATCCATTTGAGGATTTTTTAGTCTTCCTCTATGCTTCTTTGTTTTGTTCCCTGGCCTTTCATCTCATCTTCCTTTTATCCATTAATATCTTCATAGCTAATGGGCAGGAATAAGAAGGAAAAAAAGCTGTCTCCTTCCTTCAGTGAAGGGAGAAGGGCCTCCTCTATACCTTCCTTGATATTCTCTCCTGAGAGACATTTTATTCCAAGTAGATCATGAAGGTTGTAGTTCATAGTCAACAGCCAAATGCCTATAAAGCAGCACTAAGGAGACTTTTGTCATCAGTGATGAATAGAAGGGCAATTGGGGAATTTCAAGAAGCTCTCCAATGTGGTGGAGGTCACACACTCAAAGCAGACAGGGTCAACAGGGTAATAAAGAGTGAAGCCGGCCAGTGGAGCCTGGGGCAAACTGAAGAGCACCTGCCCTCTCCAAAGGGCCACCACTTCCCAGCTCTTGATGGCTGCCAGGCCCAGGGGGGCCCACTGTTGCCAGATCTCCCAATTTTCAAGAAAAGTGTAGAATAAATATTTCTATGTGAATTATCCTTATTCTGCAATAATAAAAATTAATTTATACTTTTAAAAATATGTTGCTGGCCTGATCAAACACATTTGATGGTGGGTACCCAAGGGGCCTCTGGTTTTTAACCTTCACAAATAATTGAGAGCCAGCTATTATTAATAATGCTCTTCTTGTCCACGGGGACAGTTCCAACTCATAGGATTTCCATGTGCTAAATAAAGGAATCCACAATCAGAATTTATCACTAGACACACAGATAAACAAAATAAATTTAATCTACAATGAGAAGTAAGAAGCTACAGGCCTACATGTATTCCACGTCCTCTAAAATATGACCTTGTCTCAACATTTCAAATTAGTAACATACTAGATATAATTTTCACTGAAAAGCGAAGATCTTAAAAGGCCCCTGAACTACAAGACCATTGAACTATACATTTAAAAAATGGTTAAAATGGTAACTTTTATGTTGTGTACATTTTCCAACTATTTAGAAAATAAATAGATAAATAAATAAATATCATTAAGAGCCAAGATTCTGGGTTTAGGAATCCAGACCACAGACAGTACTAATCAGCAACCTTGGGGAGGAATGGAGTATTTCACTCAACTAGACCTCAAGAAAGATCTGTTGATTGATTAGGAAAGGAAGAACTGCTTGCTTAAATACTGCCTCGGGTGGAAAGGGAGAGAAAAGATTTCAGTAAAAGTGCTGAAAACCTGAAACAAAACCAGAGTCCTGTAAACAGCCTAGGTAACGAAGCAGACAGGCCTGTCTGGCATGTATGAAAAACCAGGACCCATCCACGACCAGTTCCCATGAAAGTCAGACTAGACTTTCGAGAGGGAAAATTGATAGACGTGCCGGCATCTGTAACTCCCCTTGGCCAAAGCCCTGGGCCAGACCAGCCCTCAAAAGGTGAAGTTTTGGAATTATTTCAAACACAAAAGCCTAAGCTACTAATCACTTCTTCTTTATGAGAAAGGTCTGTACACCCATCATACCTATACTCCCCAGGTTGGGAACCACTAATATAAATAATTGGCCTGAATTCATAGTTACTGGACAGTTATAGGACATCAGCAGATTTCATTATCACATTTTAAAAACTTATTTTTAATTAAAGACTTTAATAATCCAGGTTTTAATAGGCAGAATTTCTTCATATCTACAGAGAGGGAATATAGAGAAAAAAATTAAAAACAGTACCAGAGAGATTGATGGGTTTTAATTAGCAGACATTCAAGATAACTCAGTTGATGGTTTTCTATCTCTTTGATAGAGGAATGTAAAATCAAGCACACAAAACAATCCAATTCTCCCTGCCCTTGTGAAATCTGCCTCTAAATATTTTACGTATATATGTATGTATGTATGTATATATGTATGTATATATTGGGAAATGTTCTCCCTTAAGGCTTGTTCCCAGTTCCTTTTAATTGCTGTAGAGTTTGAGGGTCTGGGAAGGTGGGGACTCTGGTTCCAGCACAGTCGGTGACACCAGTTGACATTGTATCAGCTCCTGTTCACCTGAGCTTCTGGACCCTCCAAAGGTCAACAAGACTTTCACAAACTCTTCTGCTCTTCTTCTTGGTCGGGGCCATTATGAAAGTGCTTCTCTCTCCCTTAAAAGTGCCCGATGGGGGTTTTCAAAATATGTAATTAGTAATAACTGTAACAGCAACTTTTAAAATTGTGCAAAAATGTAGAAAATACAGAATAATCACGTGAAAGTAGAAAATAGCATCCCCCAAAAAATAAATGCATAGAAAAAAATATGAGAAGTGTGTTAAAATATTTATATCAATTGTCCTACATCATGGGAAATTTTATAATCTTCTTTCGACAGCAAATCTAATGAAATGTCCTTTAACTTTACAAAGAGGGTTTTTTTCTATTATTAGGAAAGCAAAATATGGAAATGAACTAAAAGCAGTTAGAGTTGTATTGGGTTCAACTTTTCTATGCCGAGCACCAATTCCTTCTATAATAAAAATGTATTTTACAGTTTACACATTTTTAATTTATGAAATAGTTAGGGCATGCTTGTCACCTGGCCTCAGTCATCTGTAGAGGAGAAAGGGACAGGATGTTATGAACTCACTGTCCCTACGGTCCCTGCTGCTCATTGGAGTGTGGAGTCAGCTCTGAGCTGCATGGTCTCTCTGGGGAATGAGTGATCCAAACATTTCCTTCTACCGTTTTTGAAAGCCAAGTTTCTGATTTATATGGGGTGGGGGGCGGGGTACTGGGTGGTGGGGGGAGTTTACCGTATCACATTTTCACATTTCCATCTATCATAATTTAGATCTTTACGTTTCTGGAGTTGGTGATTGACAGCCTCCAAACACATAAACACTCTCCTCTCCACCTGTACAAAATGCACCAGGGACTTGGCGCTCGTAAAGGCAGGATCAAGGAGGGAGTGAATCAAAGAGAAAAACCCACTCCTCAGCAGAGGCAAGGCCAGGGTCGGCTGTGGCCGGAGAAGGTGACAGTTTCTGGATGCTGTTAGTTTGCAGCAAATTGAAGTTTTGTAGTCTTATCTATTACCAGAAAAGCCCTCCAAAAAAAAACTGTAGCCGGTGGGGGAGAAAGCAGGAGCCCCACCGTCTCATTTTTAACTAGGACCAGCTGAGAAGTGAAGGCAAGCACCACACAAACCATCTTATGTCTGCCAGTTCATTTCCTGGCCCCAAAAGGAAAAAAAAAAAAAAAAACCCTCGTGTTTCCTCTCATGCAGGCCAAACATGGCAAAGCACCAGGGGAATTCTGAATGGAATCAATTGCACTTGTTACTAACTGAGTTTTCTTTTATTCTTATATTACCAAGGGCTGAATACTCAGCTGCAAGCAATTATAATGAAGAGTTACTGAGTAATGGTTTCCAGATTGCTCCATGATGGGGCATTAATTGAAAGGGACAATTTAAGAGCTTAGGCCATGTAAATACATTTCTTATTCTGTCAGATTGAGAAATTTCTGGATGCAAAAGGCTGAAATGCTCAGAACTGATAAAGACTTAATAGTGCCCATTTAAGTCGGCATTTGCAAAGCAAGTTTCATGTCTTTAAGAGAATATAAAATAGTGAACCTGTGAGCTTGTCCATTCAATCAGAAAAACATTCAAAATAGCAGTTTGCATGCCACACTCATAGGCACAGACATGGTATAAAATGTGACTTGATTAGCCTGTTTCATTACAAGGCCAGTTACGTTTTCAAGTAGACTTTTATTTTTCAGGTGGCATGCTGTCGTAATCCACATTAAGTTCCCTCTCTGTCGCTGTCTCTGTCTCTCTCCATATATATATATACACACACATATATATATATTTATATGTATATATATTATAAATATTTATAGTAAAATAATATATGTGTATTAAAATTTGAAATAGCACTGAAAACACATCAATGAGTTTATGTGTTTAATGCTCCACGATGGGGCATTAATTGAGAGGAAAAATTTTAATTCAATTTTAATTTAATTTTAGTTAAAATTTGAAATTTGAAACATTTTCAACAGATTTGCATGCATATGAAAATGGACCTCCACAGAAATTAACTACTAAGTCCATATCAGAAAACTTCCTTTTCATCTTTTATAAAGTGGACTTTGATTTCCCTGGGCCCTATGAAACAGAAACATTTTCAGAGAGGTTCTCTGATATGTCACATTAAGGACAAGTATCAAAGAAAGACAAGTAGAAGAGAGGAAGAGAGTTAGTAAAGCCAGTCAAGGGAAAAAAAACCTTACCCCTCTAAAATAAAAGTAATACCAGCTTGTAAGGTCTCATTTCAGACTTCTGCATTAGTATGAGTTTTATTTCTGGGAAGGAGGGAAGGAAGGAAGGAAGGAAGGAAGGAAGGAAGGAAGGAAGGAAGGAAGGAAGGAAGGAAGGAAGGAAGGAAAGGAAAGGAGAGAAAGGGAAGGATACATACATACATACATAGAAATAGACACAGATGTATTTTAAGAGTTACATTTTAAGTTGAAGGTGAATGAAGCCGTGAGATGGCTGCCACCACTCTTCCTCATTCCGTTTCCTAAATCTGAACTGCCATGTGAGAATTGAACTTTCACCTTTCCTTCTGCCTTCAGCCTCTCTATCCCCGGGCCAGGTCGATGCGGAGAAGCCACAGTGCTGATGGGGACTTCCGTCGGAGACTTGACTCAAACCAGGTCATAGAAGGCAGAGGAGAGACGTCGTCAACCCAGGTGAATTGAGAATATCCAATCAAAAAGAATAGGAGGACGGCCTCATTATTGTGCTTATTATTACATTATCCACTTTCACTCATTCAGTCAACAAGCTGTGACGTACTTTTCCCCCATCGATCTCTGCAAATGCTGGCTACGCCGAAAACCAGGATGAAGACTTCTTATCCATTCACAGGACTGTCTGGGCTTATTAGGCAATTTCTAGACTATTGCTTGGCTCCAAATTTTCTCACTCACTGGATTAGTCATTCATAGAATCAAAGCCCTGGATTAATATTGGACTCTTCACTTTGGACTGTTGTTTTATTTATTGACAGTGAAAGCAAGTTCAGTCAACAGTGAAAAATCTGGTCTTTTTCGTTCCCCCAAAAGTCAGGGTCAAGCCCCATCAGAATGTTCCAGACAACAGTCCTTACACGAAGACGCCTGAAGGCAAAAACAAAACCACTTGAAAAGTGGATGGTCTTTGGGGGTCAGGGTTAAGAATCTTACTACATAATAAAGTAATCTTAATTAGTTATTCAAATGGAACTGTCAAGAACCCAAGATGAGTTAGAGAAAAGCATTTTTTTGTTCACAAAATAAAATAGGGGCGTCTTCTGCATTTGCATGGCTAGTAGTTGCAAATAGCATTGTCTAAAATGGTCCCATTTTATCTAAAAACATCTACACTATGTATCTGGCCTTTATTTTGCTATTCTTTCTTCTTATGTTTTTTACAGTCCTTGCGAAATTGAAATTTTAACTGTGAGGTTCAAAAACTGCACTATTTATTTCAAAGATTTGAAGAGAAAGGGTCTCTTTTTAAACATCCTGAATTTAAAAGTAAATAAACTGAATCGGAAGATGTAGACAGTCTATCTCAATTGCTCTTGTGATTTCTCATTTTGTAGACTGTACTGATAAATTAACCTAAGTCACATCGTAATTTTGCCTAAGAAATGTAAGCATCATGGGATGTTTTTAAAATATAAGAGGGGCAATCTTTCATCCAACAATTTACTGGGCTGCTGCTATTCCTAGCAGCCAAACACCTGAACAAACCCAGTGAATCCCAGGCCAAATGGTTCTGATAACAGCAGATCTTGGGCAGGATTGATTTGGTGAAAATAACTCATTTAAAATTCAGTTTAATAAGTTGTTCTTATTCTCAGTACTCCACTTAGCTGAGGGAGAGAGAGTGAGGACACATTTTCTCCTGATAATGCCACTTATGCCGAAAAAGGAAAGGTTGAACAAGTACATACATGCATAAATGAATAATATATGAGCATGACAATTAACCAGAAGGGCTATCACTATAACCTTGGATCCTGAACATATACTTAACTTCAACAGTTTACAGAAAACAATTAATATTGAATTTGTAGGTGTGCACTGAAAGGTTTGGAAGTTGATTTAGAGTGGTGGATTTTTTAACTGTTTCAAAGTTACTAAAATGTACACAGAATACGGAAGAGGCCCAATTTTCTACATGACTAAAAATCCAGAGTTGGCAACATCATGTTACACGAAGCAGTTTTGCTTGAATCCGTACCTGGAAAAACTAAGATAATTCCTGTGTTTACACACTCCTTTCAAGCAGGGCAGGAGCAACATTTGAGAGGGATTAGCAATCAAAAATTGAAAATCTACCATCACCACCACAAGCCTGCCTTTTCATTTTGGACAGATCATAAAACATATAACACCAACCAGACCCCGGTCCAACAAATGTTCAAATCCTAATTTTTAAAAATAGCTTTTATATGCAATTGCTCGCTTTTCAATAAAACAAAGATTTGTTTATAGCTACACTTTAATTAAGAACCTTTTGGAAAAGGAAGATCTGGAAACCAGGGATCTTTTTTTTTTCTTTTTCGTTCCTTTTTTTTTTTTTTTTTTCCACCAGCATTGTTTGTTTATTGGTTTAATTTTCCCTGAAGTAAAAATACACTTTGAAATGTAACATGTCATTATGTAATTTGTAGTAACAAAGTGCAGGCCCTCGCACACGACAGCAAGCAGGACCGCACCGGCTCACAGACAGTCCCCACATCCATCCCCCCTCCTGATCTGATTAACAGCCTGTGTAAACACTCAGCCAACCAGAACACTGGCCAGTGCACAATTTGGTCAGCCATAAAACTGCCAGCCAAACACAGACATGGGAGTTCTATGCAGAAATCTTAATTTGGGAAAAATGATCAAAACTAAGACAACATGGCCCCAGGGGAGATGGGGAAGGGCTAACCTTTGTTTCACTTCACCCCCCCATAACCACCCTTCCTGCCCCTGAAAGCAGGGAACAATGATATCACCACTGAAGGTGAAATGCTAAATAAAATACACCTGAAATGCAGGGTCACGGAGGGAGTATGGTCAGAAGCTCAACTCACCTAAAGAAAAATCTAGAAGAAAAAAAATCAACTTCTGTTTTAAAGAGAAATTTTCAATTGTCTGAGTTGTTTGGGAAAGGTCCCATTTTAACGTAACCAGGATGGAGTCTCTTGGTCAGCATGCTTTCTAAGAGTGCAAAAAAAACTAACAGGCATTCCGACCGTGCAGAAATTGATGGAATTTATACAAAGGTGTATTTTGTTGGCCCTTTTTTCTTCCCATGATTCTCATCGCTCTTGGCAAACGCTTTAGACCCTTCACATAATGGAAAATTCAAAATGTTCAATGTAAATCAAATAATTAGTAAGAAACTTACTCTTTGCAATTTTTTTCTTTTTAAGAGTATTCTCATAAGATAGTTAACTTATTTTTTTCTGGCTCAGGATGTGTTTTAAAGCTTGCTTTTGAGGCTATATGACACCCAGTTTTCAACAGACTGAGCTTTTTTTAAAGTCCCCTTAAAAAAATATGCTGGGGGTAATAGCAGTGATGAAATTAATGGCAACAAAGACACATTGCCTTAGTCCAGCTCCTTCTCCTTAATAGCTCTTGGGTGCCTGGTCCCTAAAGGGAATTGGGGCTCATAGCGATTGCTCATAGTTTTCCCCTTTGCTCTAGTCTCATTCTTTAACTTTGAGTTTCTAATTGTTTTGCAAAGCAAATATAGTTAGCTATTTTATGTTGCTCCCTAGGAATACCTACATCTTCTTTGGTATATCCAGTTACACTCATACTTGCTTACTTTTGCCTTGCACAAGAATCTCCATGTTTTATTCTGGTGGTTTTATGCTAAATAAATTATACTAAATACAATATGCTAAATAAAGCATAATGTAAGCTCCAGATCAATGAGAAGATGGATAGTCATACTGAACATTTTTTTTCCAGGCATTGGGCAAAGCTCTTTCCATTCCATCTAACAGTCACCAAGGCCCATGAGTTGGGCATATGTATTATCCCCTTTTTATAGATTAAGAAACTGATATACAAAGAGTTTCAGTAATTTGCTCCAAACCACCCAACTAGTGACTGGCAGAGCTGGAATACTGGCTCAGGCAGCCTAATTCAAGACCCAATCACCTTCCCTTCCTTAATCAGGAGGCAGCTCTAGATGGGACACTTAGAGTCTTCGCAAAGGGGCAGATGGGAAGTCCCTCACTATGAACTCTCTTAGGTGGTAAACGAGATAGCCTAGTAAAGTAAAAAAGCATTTGTTTCGGAGTTCAAAAGCCATACTTTCTTTTTAAGCTCAGCCACTGATCAGTTGTACCTTGGAAATATTCACTTGCATCTCTAAACCTCCATCTCCTCATCTGGGAAAAGAAGAAAATTTTTGTGGAATTTAAATGGAACAACATTTATTAATTTTGAAACCTACATTTTGTAATATAAAGCCTACAAAGGTACTCAGGTCTTCTTTTCTCCCTCCCAAGCTAATCAGTTTGCATCACCTTGTGATAGGCTGTTATCCCTGTAACTTCACAAAACAACTTACAAAATTCCATTCCCAGGGTGCAGCTTGATGGAAAGCATTTCCTGTCTTTTTTTTTTTCAGTTGAAACAGAATGTTTTGTTACATTTTTGTTAAACTCATTAGGTCACAGTGAATCTCATGTGCTCTAACCCTAAAAAACAAGTCAGGTCTTCTATTCCAGGCATGCTTAAAAGGTAGATACTTCTTCCCTCACCCCAAACGTCACAAGAGCATTTCTAACATTTGACATTCAAGAATGCTCATTCCAAGAGCGTACAGTCACTGCATTTAGGCGACTGTTTTGCTGCCATATTAAAGAAGTGCAGAGATGTCACAGAAGCTTCCTTGCTGGTGGGACAGGCACCCATTTGTGGTTGTTGGACCTTTGCTATCACAGCCTGCCTTCAATCACTCTTTGGCATTGTGGGCATAAGGCCAACAAGCATAAACTACAACATAAGATAGTCACCCAACTCTGAGACTTACCTTTATCTTGAAAACCACACTAGATTTCCAATTTCATGGGATGACAGAAAGCAAGAGGATATTCTAAATGACCTTTCTGGGTTACCCATCTTTTTCAAGACATTTCACAGTTTTCCCCACTTCATCCCCCTCAACTTCCAGTCACCTCATGAACACTTGCACAGAGTAGGGCCTTAAAAGCTTTCAATAACAAATTAGTTGTCAATACACAGACAAGTTAGTTTCTCCACAGCCTCCTGGAATAGACACATGTTCTACTCCCTTTCAAAGACCCTAAAGCTACCTATGCCTTGGCATGCACAGAAGAAAATTTTAATTCACAAATTCAAGTTACATTAACCTGTTGAAAGGAGGATAGATTCTCAAACAGGGTTTCAAATAGTCCTTGCCTTTGAGATCATCTGTGCTCACAGCCCAGTATTTGTACAAGATGAAATGATTTACAGGACTGAGCCTGGAAAAACTGGAGGGCAATTCCAAAAGGCAAGAACATGCTGCCGAGTCAATCGTTCATCCTGCCAGGGAAACTTTTGTAGTGTCTCCAAACTGTTATGAGACACCGCTCTCCCTCCAGGACAGAGGAATCATCGAAAAGACGGGAGGTATGTTGGCCACACAGCCAGCGTGGAGAGCTGGAGTTTTTGGCAGGGCACTTCCACCCCATAAGCAGACAGAGTCCTGGAAAGACGCTCTCGTAAACAAAGCAAGGAGACAGCTCTGCAGCTAGGCTCATCCTTTCCCAGATCAAAGCCTGCAGCTGCTCAAACAACAGAAGATCAAGGGAAAGATAAGACAACAGAGGGGAGAGAAGTGTCTACCTTGAGCTATCGAAAGTTCAGATCAGCTACTTTGAGAAAAAAATTGTATCCAGCCAACCCTAACTCTATGGAGTGCAGAAAGCGGATAGAAATCAGCCCAGGGTCATGGTTAAGAACACAAGCTCCAAAGCCAAGTTGTTTGCCTGACCCTCTACTCTGCCACTTACTAGCTGTGTGGGCATGGGCAGGCTCCCAGACTTCCTATGCCTTCATTTCCTCACTTGCAAAATGAACCTAACAGTACCTGAATCCTAGGCTTTAATGAGTGACTGCTACACAAGAAAGCTCTAAAAAGGTTGCAATTATTATTTAAGTCGCACAGTCCTAGGTTTGAGCAGTTTCTACCATTTGGTAGTTGTGTGAACTTGGGGAAACAACTTTGGGACAACTTCCCAATCTGTAAAATGGAATTAAGCCCTGGCAGTATTGCCATGGAGATTTGACTCTTAACTATACACAGTAGGCATTCAGTAAACACTGTCTCTGGTTATTATCATTTTTCCTGATTTCCGAAAGAAAAAGCTACAGGAATGGTTAGGCTGGAAGAAACAGAGCCAGTACCACTTAGGACCCTCTTAAACTTCCAAAGTATCATCCATATGCAAAAGAGATACATCCTGAGGATGATTGGGTCCTGGGTGTTTTAAATACAAAACTAATTTTATTTTAAGAGAGAAAAGGGAACCTGGAAGTGTGCCCAAATTTAACATCTGCAAGCAGAGAGGATGACGAAATGCATTAGTACTGAGGAATAACTTTCTCCCATCTTCTCGGAAAACATCTGGGGTATTACCCTCCCCTCTATGCATCCCCCCACCTCCCACCCCAAAGCTGACTCTTGGCTGACAGTTTATCAGAGATAAATGGAAACACCTGGGAGCCAGATAAGGCCAACTGAGTGTGATCAGCTGAGGAGCCCTTGGGGACGCATGCCACTCAATATTTCTTTTTCCACACCAGGCAGGATGGGGGCACGAACTAGCCCATGACCGATGATGGCAAGGCTCACTTTCGCATTCATTCTTTCCTCCACTCATTCCAAAAACCTCAAGAGGTCAGTTGGCCCAGCTTCCTGCCTGAGGTAGGTCACCACCAAACTGCCAGGTAAGTTACGTGATTACTGATCCTGCTCTTAACCATTTCTACAAAAAGTCATTTAGGAGCTAACTATATTTTGTTCAAATCTTTAATTGCCTTTTCTTTTGTCAAATCAAAGCCTCTCTAGCTAAAATTCCTCATCTTTACAGAAATGTAAGACCTAATACAATCTTTTGTCATTCAAAAAATATTTTTGTTGCCCTCTCTACTCTAATCATCTCCCCAAACTTGAAAACATTAAATCTCCTTTTCTTCTCTTTCTTCAAAGGTCCTACTTGCCTTCCCTTTAATTAACGTATTCCTTTTCTCTCAACTCATTCCAGCTTCTACACGTTATTCAGAGACCAAAAACTTGACACAGATCTAGCTGCTAGTAAAGAGAGATTATTCCAGTGTGTGTTTCAGCACACCCACTACCTGGATGTACAATCCCCAAGCAAGTTCCATAACCTTTCTGGGCCTCAATTTTCTTAGCTGTAAAGTTGTTAGTTGTTTTGATCATAAAGAACAAGGACTGTGAACATGGCATTAGGGAGATATACCAGCAGCCAATACAGAGTTTCTCAGACAGACACATGGGAATTAACTAGGTAAAGGAGAAGAGAATACAGCAACCCTACCAGAGGCAACAGCATGTACAAAGGTTCCAGTTCCTACAGACCAGTATGACTAGATCCCAGAGAACAGGAGAAGAGAGTTATAAAAGGAGGCTGGTGAAGGAAGTAGGGGTCAGGTAACACAGGGCCTTGTAAGCCATGGTAAGAATTTTAGTCTTTATCCTGAAAGCATTGGGAAGATGATATAGTTATAAACAGATCTGTGTAATTTTGAAGAACACTGGCTACAGGATGGATTGGACACCGAGTAGACACGGGGAGAACAGAAGGCTCTGGAGGTATTCCAGGAGTGGGATAATGAGCACTTGGGCTGCAGTGGCAGCTGTGAGGATGAAGAGACATGGATAGATGCGGAAATGAGAATCAACAACCCTTACTGAACCAGTGGATGCGGCGATGAGGGAGAAGGAGGTGTCGAGGGTGACCGCCAAGTGTCTGGCTTGCTCATTTTTGGATGACGGTGTTATTTACGGAGAGAGGGAAAGCTGGGGGAGGAAGGGGTTTGAGACTGAAGGTATGAGTTCAGTTTTGGGACATGCAGAGTTTGAAGTGCTGTGAGATGGCCAAGTGGAGATGTTGAATAGGCAATTGGATTTATGACTGGGAACTCATAGGAGAGTCTAAGCTGGAGATATAAATGTAAGAGTCATCAGCATATAGATGATAATTGAAACCATAAGTATGGACGGGATCACCAAGGGAGGGTGTAGAATGTGAAAGGGAAGAGGGCCATGGATCAAGCTTTGAAAGTCTCCAATATTTAACAGTTGGTAGGAAGAAGATGAGCCAGGAAAAAGACTGAGGAGACTCCCCAGAGGCAGGAGAAAATTAGAAGCGTGTTAGGTCATGGAATCCAAAGGAAGAGGGTGTTTTGAGAAAAAGGGGATGTCAACAGCAAAGTTATTACATTTGCTTATCTTTAATAACCTAATTCAGGGGACATTTCTGTGGGATTTTCAGGTTGATGTGCAGTCTGTGGCTTTTTCAACTTGGAATTTTGCCGTTTTTTTCTATGAACACTACCACTTATTGTTGGGTGTTGTGACCAACCTTTCTATCCAGTTTGATTAGCACGACAGGAGTCTCATCTCACTTATCTAGAAGCTTCTGCTATCCAGAATGCAATAAAGAACTAGGAAAAAGAAAGGGAAAAAAAAGGTCTGTAAAACTCAATGATGATTACTAAGATCCGGTCATGAATATTTGTGTATTTACTAATAAATCCCTTATTTAGCTTTCACTTAGAACCTTTATACGTTCTGCAAAAGTTGATACTTCGTTTCTCAATCCACAGTGAAATGGAGAGAACCTGTGGGGAGGGGCTGGAGAGGAAGAAGACCGGGGGAGATCACAAAGGAATGCAAATATTGTATAGGCAGTGGTCCTAGAAAGTAGATTAAAATCTACAAAAAGCAGGCAAAAGAACAAAAGCACTGCAAGCAGCCTGAGTCCATTAAGTGAGACATAAATATATCCAATATTCCTCAGTAATCCTTGGGGGAAACATCACAGTATGACAATAATGGAGTAATCGTATAAATTTTAAATAAATGTTTGCTACATTAAAATAGAAAAGAAGCCAATAGTGTGGCTTTTATGTTCTCCTCTCCCTTGTATTTTCCATAAACTAGTAGTTAGAGCTGGAGGCTCAATGAGACTCCAGTTGAATTTTTCAGTAAGAATGCATCGAAGGTGGTGATGTGAACCCCAGGTCATTCTGGGATGTTAAGATTGGTAAGGGGAGACAGAAACCATTGGCCTTCTCCTCTGTTATAAAGTTCCTGTTGGTTTTTCACCTAATGGTTTTGCAGCCATTGACTATGATTGTCTAGATCTATTATTTCGCTAGGAGTTGAAAAACCCAGCAAGTGGCAGATGCTACAGCACAAATAACCTAGTTTCTTCAACAAATTGCAAGGAGAAAGGAGAGGGGAACCTACAGATGAAATGAGGCTTAAAAGACACAACAACTCAATGCTTATTATTAGTAAATAAACATTTATGAGTCAACTGGGGAAATGTTAACACTGACCAGTAATGTGATTCTGTTAAGGAATTGTTATTTTTAGGTGTGATAATGGGATTGTAATGGTATATTTTTAAAACTCCTTATCTTATCTAGATAGTACTGAAGTATTTATGGATGAATTATGATGTCTGGCATTTGCTTCAAAACGGGTGGTGGGCCTTGGGGAGCAGGTGGGCATGGGGGCAGATGAGTGGGAAGTTGTGAGAACCAGAAGATGGGAACCTGCAGGTTCATGTGCCATGCTCTCTTTCTATAAATGATTGAAAATTTCCTTTTTATTTTTTTATTAAAAAGGCCTAAAATAGAAAGAAAAAGTTATTCCTTGTCACCTTGTGATATTGGAAAAAAAATTTCTGAAATGCCTTCTTCAGCAGAGTGGATGAAACAGAGGTTTCACAAAGTCTGATGGTGACTACAAAGGTAAATAAGAAGAGGTGTGTCCCAGGGGGACGGAGGTGTGACTGTCCTGTTACCTCAGTTATTGAAACACCAAACTGAGGGCAGTGCCAGGGAAGAACTCTGCACTGTCTCAACCGGAAAGGGATTTCCAATTGAAGACACTCCCAGACTTCAGTGCAGGCAGCAGAACCCTGTGACCCTCAGAGGACTGACTCAGAGCCCCAGCTGAAGGGAGGGTCCTGCACCTTGGTTTCCCTGAGTAAGAAGCCTGATGCTCTCACCTTTCTCCCTCCTTTGCTCCATGTTCCTCTGCTGCAGAGAAGTCACCCCTTTGATTGCTAACTCATGGGTACCAATTAGTCTTTGGGGCAAGTTGGTGACTGGGGTGGCAAGTTCAGGGAATTCATTTGAGGTGCATACACCCTCCTTACCTTTATTTTCACTTATGCCGTTCCCTGAGTTCAAGAAGCTGATCACCAACTGAAATACTACTTGACTTTTCAGACCTGTCTTAGATGCCACCAAATTCACAGATCCTGTCCCACCCAACCTGCTCATGAGCTCAAGGATCCTTCCTTTGATTTCCCCAATTCTTTGCATAGAATCCTTTTATAATATGTTTAAATATCTAGAATCCTGCTTACGTAGTTAATCCTTTGAGGTGGAATGTGTCTCCTCCTCTGTATCTATCCCTTAGTATACCCTGTCCCCAGCCTTCATCTCCTGTGTGGAGTGGCCATGACATAGGCAAGCTCCCTCGTGGCCTCCCAACCCTATTCTACCACTTGTCTCTAACTTCCCATCGCTCTGCCCCCATCCCGCCTCCTCTCCTCCCCCTGCCACTCCTTTCCCACACTGCCTCTCTCTTCCCCTAAATCAAGAAGTGAGCTCATTAGGGATAAGAAGGATCAATTTCACGCCAGGCTCCTTGGATTTTCCTGTGTGGGGCCATTTGCGTGCTGCCTGCTGCACTGCATGAAAAATCTCAGCCACGCCCAAGAGTCCTCCAGCTCCCACCATCTCATGCGCCCATCGCCAGTTTCTGGATCAACGAACCCCTTCCTTCAGTCAATAGGAGCTTTGTGAGCCAAACAACAGATGCCACAGGGTCTAGAAGGCAAATAAATATGGTTATTCAACGTTCTATCACACTGTGTATAATTCAGGAAATTCAATTATGGTTTCCCCAGCAACAGGAACACAACTGTAGGCCAGGAGCACTAGGGGTTGGCCCTCATGCCTTCCCACATTGGGGACAAAGCAATCTGGCAGACTTACAATTGCCATTGGAAACCTAACTGGGTCCTCCAAAATCCTGTGCTTCCAAACTTAAAGCTGTTTTTCACCAATTATTAGGTTGGCCAAAAAGTTTGTTTGTTTTTTTGCATACAATGACTCTAGTAGCGCTTAGTTACCTCTAACTTCACTCGAAACAATTTTGTTGGATTGTATTGTGACAGCTGTCATGTCAGTGGGCATTTAAAAAAACTTATCAAAATTGGTGAATTTTTATGTAGCCATTTTAATATTGAAGATGGAAGAAAATATGCAACATTTTGGCATATTATGCTTTATTATTTCAAGAAAGGTAAAAATGTCACTGAAACACACACAAAAAGTTGTGCAGGGTGTGGAGAAGATGCTGTGACTGATCGAATGTTATCAAAAGTGGTTTGTGAAGTTTCGTGCTGGAGGCTTCTCGCTGGACGATGCTTCATGGTCAGACAGACCAGCTGAAGCTGACAGCGATCAAATCGAGACATTAGAGAACAATCAATGTTCTACCACACAGGAGATAGTGGACATGCTCAAAATATCCAAATCAATACAGCTATTGGAGAAAATGAAAAATGTGTCTTTTGTTTTACAGAAAAAACCATACAGGCTTTTTAGCCAATCCACTAATATAAGGACCTGGGGGGGGGGGGATTACTGACATAATCTCAAATACATACAAATATGGAATGATTAAGTAACACAGCACAAATCCAGAAATTGAATGTATGAAGCACAGAAGGGCAGACCTGGGCTTTCTCAGAATGTTAATCGTGTATGATACCGGCCTACTGCCTAGAGCAGGGACTTTTAGCCTGGGGACTATTAGCCTGTCCCTAAAGAGAAAATACTGCCATAGTGGTTGGGAGCATGGATTCTGGTACCAGACTTGCAGGTTCAAATCCTAGCTTTTTTATCTAAGTAGCTATGTGACCCCAGCCCAGGTACTCACCTTTTCTGTGCCTCAGTTTCCTCAACCTTAAGACGGGGATGATAGTATTAGTGGACCATAGGGTTAGTTGGCTAGTGTGACTTTGGAGCAGAGAGTATTATTGGACCTCTTGGCAGGAGTTAGTCCTGATAGCACTTAGCTCTTTTTCACGACCCCATTTGTAATTCTGCGCCTGAGCCAAGATCAGAATTGGGACATGTTATATATGTACTACCTTGAGTTGGTTCTTTTTTATTTTCTTAGTGAACCGTATTTCTTTTTTCACTACTCATTCCTCCGTGAACTTTAATTAAGCCTTCTCCGAGCTAGAGAGCAAGGCAAGGGTTGGGTTTTGTTTTTGAAAAGACTCGCGAGCTTGCACGGCAGCAGGGTTTTCCATGGTTTCACAGTTGCAGTCCAGCCCTGTGCCGCTGATTTATAAGACACTGAGCTCATTGCCTTTATCCTCTGTTCTCCCCCTGTCATTTCTCAATCGAGTCGCACTAGCTGGAAACATCTGAGAAAGAAATTTACTGAGAGATGCACAGACAGCCCATTCATATTTCATAATTTTCAGGAGCCTTCCCCAGAGGACCCAGTGGTAGCCTATTAACTCATGCACAGCCCCTGGCTAGTGTCCCTGCCCCTCGTCACCCCACTCACTGCTGCAGACAACACCAGGTCCCCTCCACATTCGGCTGCTTTGACTCTAATGCTAAGTGATGGAGCTAACACAGCACATGCTGTTCTCAAACCTTGCCCAGCCTCGCCTGTGAGAGCAGGTTAGACAGGGCAATACAAACGGAAGGCACCCAGTGGACTTAGTGATTTCATTGTCTCAGCACTGAAAAATTCAGCTTTAATGCCACTTTAAGTGCAGTTGCTTCTTTCTCATTAACAGAAATCTGTTTAAAATAATTCATTTGAATAAAGACCTAATGGAGGCTCAGAAGAACACCTGTGCATGACTCACCTCCCTCCTCTCTGCCCTCTCCTCTAGCCAGCCTCTGGCCCCCCACCAATTTGGTCTTAATATGGAAACCTCTAATCTGAAACTGGTGTTCCCCACTAAGCTCTCCATTTCTGCTTGAAGTAATTTGCAATGGCCACTTTCTGCATCTTGTTCTCAGATGTGTCTTGGTCAATTAGTGCAATGTCACAGCCGTGTGTAGTTATTGTAACTCCAGCTGTGAGCTGTTAATAATAAACTCACCCACAGGACAATTGTGCCATATGGTTGATGGTCAATCAAGACTAAAATATGCATTAGGAAAAAAAAACCTCCTGTCAACAGGGAGGGGGTGTAGGTCATTGGTTAGGATGCTGGCTTGTAAGAATCGAGTTTGGGTTGAGAGTATATCGCTGGCATCCTTGCCTTGCTCCTGCCCTATGACGTTTGTCCTGAGACACAAAGGCGTGATGACTAAAATGACACAGCTGGAATCAGAAGACAAGTAGACAAAACATGGTGAAATGTATGATATGGGTTGGGGAATAGGGATTTGTGGAAAAGAAACATACCTCGGATTCTTTACTAGGAAAAGGAGACAGATCTGCGTTTTGGTCATGGGAAACGATCGTGCTACGGGACAAATTTTACTTCATGGGGGTTTTGAGGCAAATAAACACAAGCTGATTTGTGGCAAATGAGTGAAGGAGGGCCAATAAGCCACTTCTTGATTCCTATTAACTTCCTCCACAGGATGGAAAGGCTATTGGATTATTTGAATTTGATTTTGAATTTGGGGGGGGGGAGACAAGGGGAGTGAGGTGGAGGGTTCTTGGCAATTGCGGAACCTTGAACTTTTGTTCCTATCCATAGCTGTCCCAGAAGAAAAACAACTGGCAAGACCAACAAAGCCTCCACTTGTTTCAATGACAAAACTAATACTTATACATCTTTATGTCAGTTTCACTGGAAATGACAAAGAACCAGTGCAGAAGGGTGTCCCGTGAGTGAAAAGCTATGCCAATTCTTTCATTTGGCCTGTGCTTTTTGTCTGCTTGTTTAAACAAGTTCTTAGTACAACATCTATCACAGAAATCTCTTGGTAATACAGCAGGGGCCAGACCCTGAATAGCGTCCAACCTCTACACCAGAGCAGTTCTTGATCAACATTTTCTAAATGGAAACCCAGGTTAAATCAGTTCATGCAAACGTTCCTTTAAATTTAAATGCTCCCCACCATGACCACCTAAGAAAGATCCTTTTTGTTTTAATCTTCTACTTTCTTTTATCTTTTTTTTCCCCCTCATGGCCAAAAAGTGAAATGATTCCATTTCTGCTGAGGTCCCTTTTCCATAGAAAGGAGGAAGTATTTTTCCCCACTAAAAACAGAAGGCCTTTTAATTGCCATTTAAAGAGTAATTGTCAATAAAGACCTTATTAAAAGCCCAGAGTCCTGTTTACTTGTTGTGGAGCCTGATTTGATTAGCTGATAATTAGAAACTCCCTGCTAACAATTGGACTGGTGCACTTGAGGACTCCCTGTCCCTCAGGGGTGCTCCCAGAAGGAGTACTTGGGATTACACCTTTGTCTTTGCGAAGACCAACTATTTGCTTTTCCTTCCTCCAAGGGAATCTAGGAAAGGCTGCCTCATCTGGGAACACTAATACACACACTCACACACACTTCTTTATCCCTGTTAGTTGGCCTCGAAGGATTCACTGAATTTCCTATCTTCTGATGCTGTTTCACTAACTCAGTGGTTCTCAGGTAGGGCTGATTTTGTGCCAGCAGGCATTTGGCAGTGTATGAAGGTGTTTTTGGTTGACATGATTAGGGAGAGAAGGGCTGCTTCAGGCATTTAGTCGTGGA
Organism: Macrotus californicus; assembly: GCA_007922815.1. NCBI lineage: Eukaryota > Metazoa > Chordata > Mammalia > Chiroptera > Phyllostomidae > Macrotus > Macrotus californicus. The sequence continues at coordinate 15,194 of VMDR010003117.1, read as the reverse complement.
GGTCTATGCTGCTGCTGAACATTCTACAATGCACAGCACATCTCTCCCCACCACACACACAAAGAATTATCTGACCTAAAGCGTCAATAGTGCCAAGGTTAAGAAATACTACCCTAACTTGATCAACTTCATTTGAGGTGATAGAGTAGAGCTATGGATTTAGGTTGAGAAAGGAAGTATGAGACAAAGGGCTACCAAATCCTCTCTCATCATCTCCACCCCACCCCACCGAGGGTTTGTATGTGATTCATCCCAATTCTGCTGAAGCCAATTTCCTCTGTGATGTTATAAAGCAGGGTCAGCACATGATAGCCCAATGGGGCACACATCTGTTTTTGTACAGCCAACGAGCTGTGACTGGTTTTTATATTTTTAAGTGGTTGATAATATTTTATGCATGGGAAAATTACACAAAATTTATATTTCTATGCAACACAGCTATGTCCACTTATTTATGTATCATCATGGCTGCTTTTGCAATATAATGGCAAAGTGTTCATAAAGTCTATATAGCCTCCAATGCCTAAAATATTTATTATCTGGCCATTTACAGAAAAGGTTTGCTGATCCAAACATGTGGCAGGCACAGCAGACTCAATGATTCCTGGAGATACCAGGTTCCACAAGTGACTGGAATACACGTGTAAATAATGTTGTATTATTTCTGCATACGATATTCTCAGATATCATCAGGTTGGTAGGGGACCACTTAAATACAAGTTTTTGTTTTTCTAATCTTCCCACTCATTATAACTTCCTCGCCCCCAATAAAACTTTTATCACCATGGGTTCAAAGTTAGGCTTTCTTCTCCGTCTCCTGCCCTAGCTTTTGCCTTGGTCAGAAACCAAGGAAAGGAGGCAGGAGGGTCTAGAATCCTAGATCATCCTTCAATGTGACCCTTAGTCATGAGGAAAGGAGAGAAACGCATAAGAGCACACTAGCCACAAACTTGCAGAGTCCCTCCCCCCAAGACGGACATCCCTAACATCCTCTTACTCTTCCAGAAATGTCTGGGTGCCCAACAAGAGCACCCTCCTGCAGCCCCAGCAAAAAATTGTATTTAAGAATGTTTGCTCATACCCACAGACATGAAGAGGTTAGCTGGGACAAGATTCCACAAACACAGGGGTTATTCCTATTTAACCTCATCAATTTAATATCAAAAGGAATGTGATTCAAAACCCCTGCCCTGGCCCTGTGCATGCCATAGGGGTTAAGCACTCCCCCTCCCCCGACCACATACACATACGCATGCATTCCAGTTTGGAGACTCAACATGGACACACACAGGAGGCTATGAGAATCCAGAAGAAGGAGAAAACATTTCTGGGTTTGGAAGTGATAATGATAATTATAAGGAAGAGGAGAAGGAAAAGAAGGAGGAGGGCAGTATCATGTATTAAGGTGTCAAAAAGTATTTGAACACGTTGCATAGATCCTTACAGCAACCTGAAATGTTGATAGTGTTCGACCTACTTTACAGATGGGAAATTGAGCTCTAAGGAGTCAGGTAAGTTGCTTCAGTGCACAGAACTAGTAAGATAGAGGAGCTGGGATTAGAACCACATCTATCTAGTCTCTCTTTTCTCCATGTCAAGGGGACACTTCACTGAAGAGGCGGGATGTGAAGGGGACAGGAAGGGTGAGCAAGGTTAAAATTGTCAGACTAGAAGGAAGAAAACATCCTAAATAAGACAAAGAGATAGGAATAAAAGAACAGATGCTGTGATAGGTATGTTGTATTAGGGGTAGTTCAGAGATGAAATAGAGGGGTCTCTTGGAAATACAAAGTTTGTAGGGCAGGTACTACAGGGAAGGTTTGATTGGGCCCAAACAACGCCAAATGCAATCACTTTTAGGAATAATTCTTGCAAAGTTTTGACATTTGATGTTGAGCCCATATAGAAGGAATATGCTATAGTAAAAAGGTTACTATTATGACAGCTGAATATTCACAGTTGCCAAAATTTTCAAGCAACCAAGCTCACTTTCAATAGGTAAATGAATAAACAAGCTGTGGTACATCCAGATGATGGAACATTGTTCAGCAATAAAAAGAAATGAGCTATCAAGCCACTAAAAGACATGAAGGAACCTTAAATACAAATCACCCAGTGAAAGAAGCCGATCTGAAAATGCCACACACTGTATGATTCCAACTTTTTGAGATTCTGGAAAAGACAAAACTATGGAGACAGGAAAAGGTGAGTTGTTGCCGGGGTTTCAGAGTCTGGAAGGAAGAAATAGGTGAAACACAGGGAATTTTAGGGCAGTGAAACTATTCTGTATGATACCATTTAATAATGGATACATGTCATTATACATTTATCAAAACCCACAGAATGTACAACACAAAGAGTGGACCCTAATGTAGACCACAGGCATTAGTAAAAATATATATCGATATTGACTCATCAATTGTAACAAATGCACTACACTCACTCAAAATGGCAAAAGAAAAAAAAATTAGGAGACTTTGGGGGTGGATGTAAGACAGGGCATATGGGAACTCTGTACTTTCCACACATTTTTTCCTACGAACCTAAAACTACTCCAAAAACAAAGTATTAATTCTTTTGTAAAAGGCAGCTGAAAATAGACCCAGATTTCAGATTTGGCTCTGTCACCAGCCAGCTCTTTGAGGACTTACAGACCAAAAGGTCACTACATGGCCCACCATGATGGACATCCCGTGACTCCGAGATAACGTGCATTGGCCCACTTTTCTCCCTTTAGTGAAGACTGAGAGATCCGATGTGCTTGAGCCCCGGGTCCATGAAAGCTGTTTTGCATTCAGAGCCCCAGCTACCAATGTGGTTGTGGTTGTGGCTGTTGTTTGTTTAGAATACTTACTAAGTCCCACCTCCTTCAAACATTTTTTAGAAAGTGTGTTTTCTAGTGCAAATGATTTTGTAGCATGATAGAAACTGGCACCCACAAAATGTATTGACTTTAAAGGAGTTTACATGAAAATTAAAGTGTCTTCCTTCTACACCCAGCTTCTGAGCTTACGTACTGAGCTGCCTGACAGAAAGTTGGTCTCTGCCAGCACCCCGGCCACCATGTAAATGACAGTGTGACTGGCAACCCTCAGTGGCCTGCGCAGATGTACTAATATTTAGAGGAATAGGCAGCCTATGGTGTCGCTGAATCACCACTCACCTCATTTACTGTTGATTTCCTGTCCACTTCAAGAGCTACCCCAGAGGACGGTGAGGTCTGAGCTTTTACGGCAGGCCTGGTTTTACCTAAATCCCTCAAAAGTCACAATTACACTTAGCAGCTTTCATCAGGTACAGTATAGATAATAAGACCAGCCTTTCAGAATATTGCTCGTGGAGAAGGTGAATCTCAGTGCCAAGATGGGTCATTTCATTTTATATAAAAACTTATGTTGGAAGTATACATCATTTTTAGATTATGCCCAATTTTTCTACACATACAAACACACACATTTTTTAAGAGTTTGAGGAGAGAAAATAGTATCCCAACTTTTACTTGTGTGTGAACTTTGTATATACAAAACTTAAACAGATGTGCGTGTTTATAATTTTAAAGATGCACATATGTAAAACATTTGATAGTATATTTATTCTCACAGATGATTTGACTGAAAGATTCTGTATTTACCTCTTTTTGCTGTGTTATGTGGGATAGTGCTACATACGTTGTTTATGTATGTGACAGTTATGATTGAAAACCAAGTGCTGGTGGAAGTTAGTTCTTCCTGGGTTTTGAAAGTATTCCAGAGCCAGAGATGAGGTGCCAGCCACCGAGACAGGCACGAGGGGTCTGGAAGAACTGAATGTCAATTGCTTCCCAAATACTGAATGCGAATAAAATACTAAAATTGAAAAATAATAAACTCCTGCTCCATACAAATCACAAAACTTGAGACTATATTTCCCTTTCGGGGAAAGAAAGAAGCTTTCTGCTTCTGTCGACGTGTGATATTGGAAAGAGGAAGAGGCTCAGGGCGAGGCCTGGGTGGAAGGTCGCAAACACTTCTCAACGAGGATTCCAGAAGGCTTGGCCCGTAAATGCCCGTATTGTCTTCCTGCTCAGCAGCCACAGGCAGTTGAACATTTTGCTTGGTCCGTCCACAAAAGTTTTCTTCTTATGTCCAAGATTTCAGCGTTTAATACCTTCTCTGTTTGGAAAAAAACCTGAAATCGGGAAGGATGTGGTCTGGAGTGTGGAAGTGTGTAGCCACATATGGAATACACAACTCAGAGAAATGAAGTGGTACATTTATCAGGTCTCAACGTGAGAGGCTCAAGTTTGGGATCCAGGGTAGACGGACCTGAGACACACTGGTCAGAGATTACCAAACGCCGATCTCTGTACGCACATACGTTTGTCTTATTGCCCTCCTCATGTGCGTAGGTGCCTCTCCCCTTTGGCACAGGTTATTAATACCACTGACAGTTCTGTTGCTTCCCCCTTCTCTTTATCAGTAACTCAGGCTTATGAAGCTAATAAATATCTGCCTAGACTTAAATTATACATTGGCAGCTTCTCATCTTTCCCTCTGCTTTGGGGCAAGTTATCACACCGCATGAGATGTGCCTGTGTATGAACTAGTGTCCCTACGGAAGTGCTGGTAACATTTTTTAGATCATATCAAGTCATTCTAGAAATACACACTACAGTACTCATCTTCAGATATGGAATGGCTGTCTGAGACTTTACAGTTGTCTTCTATTTGGACACGGAGACAAACAAGATTGAGCAGTTTTCTGTTCAACTCTGCGGAGTCACAGGACATGGCAGGTGTCAGTGAACTGGGCAGAGAGAAGGGAAAATGAGCGTTACTTGAGTCTAGTCCTAACTTCTGCCTTGAGCATATTTACTCCAGTAAATCCACTTAAAATAATCATCCAGGGCAGCTTTAAAGAAGTTTAAGATAACTGGGAGAGTTTGTGTGCACAGGAACTTCAGGTATGTGCTAGCACCTTCTCCTGGATCGCTGTCCAGAACAGGGACCCCACCCTTAGCCTGGACCATGACCACAGCTCCACTGGGGAGGGCCAGTATCACATGGGCAGGGAGAAGGGCCATCCATCCAGAAGACGTGTCAAATGAGCAGATTTCAGGAATCTTGGAGAGAAATAGTCAGAAGTAAGAGAATGAATGATGATGGGGTATGATGCTGCAAAAGAAAACTGATATTCTCTCCCGCCCCTCCTCCTGCCCCTCCTCCTCTGTCCCTGCACCCTGCCAAAGGTGGGATTTGCAAAGAGATAGGCCTGCTTTCATACTGCAGGTAACGTGGATAAGCCCAGGTAGAGAAAAGGGGAAGATAGGAAGACTATTCCCACTTCTCCCTCTACACAAACACCACCACCAACTGCTACAGCCATTACTATGGAAGTTTCCTTTCCCTACACCTTTTAGGGGGAGGCAACAGTTTTACCTGAAAGAAGTTCGAAATCTGGGGAAAAGACAATCCTACCTAATTTTGGAGGACTGCCTTTCAGCTCGCAAACAGTATTTATAAGGAGCCCTTTATCCTGAGCAACTAAGGCTTGTGCAAGTCTGTGTGTAATGTTACTCTGGCTTTATCAGGCTCTTATTATTTGGTGGTTGGCCGATAGGTCACAGACGGAGTGAATCCGACAGGTTTGAGCTCATTGCTGGTCTTTGTTTTGTTAGAAACAGTCAGGTCCCCTCTCTGTCTGCAATCCTTTTCTTTACCAAAATAACTAATTTTTGGCTGGACATGTGGCCACTGTAAGTAAAACTACAGTTCTCAGCCTCCCTTCCAGCTAGGTATGCAACTATAGGAAGTGCTGTATGCAGCATGTAGGAATTATGCTTAAAAGAAGGGGCATGTTCTTCCTTGCCTTTTAACCCCTCTGCTTCTTGAATAAGGATGTGAAAGCAGGAGCTTGAGCAGCCATCTTGAGTCATGAGGTAGAAGTCACATAATCAGCAAGATAGAAGGCAAGTAGGTCCCTGACATTGTGGAATAAGATATCTGCTCCAGATTGATACATTTGGGTTTCCTTTAGGTGAACTAGAAAGAGATTTTTTTTTTAATTATTATTTAAGCCACTGTTATTTGGGGGTTTCTGCCACCTCAGCAGAATCTAATCTCACTGCTTTGACTTCTCTCTCCAGGTAACCCCTCAGATCGCTCAAGGGTAAACTCACAGCCCAGACTGTTTTCAGGAACAACTTCCCAGAAAGTCCTCTTGACTATGAAGGAGTAAGGATCAGGATGAGCACACTGGAGTGTCTCTCCTGATGACCATCTGCCCCTCCTATCCAGGACCCTCTCCCACCCAAGACCTTTCTGAAGGAAGCAGGAAACAGGGTTGGCATGGCAAGCCTCTGCACCACCCGCCTGGGTGGTCTGCTCTGAGTGGCCATGTGTTTTACCACTCTTCGCCCCAAACAACCATCCCCTGAGTTTGCCAAACTTCTGCTCCCATGTGTTCACTTGGCTGCATTCCACTCACTATTCGTGCCTTTCCCACATGAACCATCCAATTTGTTCATTAGTATATACACACCATCTATTCTGATGGGCTTCAGTTCACACGACATCTGAATTAACATGGTAGTCCAATCCACTACCATGACCCTGCCAGTCTACTACAAGCTCAAACCCACGGTGCCAAGGCTAGTACTTTAAACAAAGGCCAAACTCAGACTATGTCACCCACAGACACCCCCTGAGCTGGGCCAGCCCTGGGCCAATGACCATTAGCTAGAATTTGGTTCGCTGGGAGAAGCCCAAGTCTGACAATGTATGTGCAACCCAATATATGCACTTAAAATTGCGATGAAGCTTTTTTCATCTGTTTATAAAATACATGGACAATCAAGATACATTATTTATACATAGTGAGGGTAGAACTCCACGTACACACAAGCGTTTAGTTATAAACTTTTGTGTTTATACCTTTATTGCCACAGTCATGCAATGCCTACAGTTAGAGTTCAAGGCACATGCTTGCCCTCCACCACTGCGCTGCAGAATGTCCACGGGACCCCTGCGTCCCCCAGAGCACCTCACTTGGTGTAGCAATTGCTTGGGAGACACACATACTTGGCTTTGAACCTCAAATAGCTGTATAACTCCAAACAAGTAAGTTAATCTTGCCAAGAATCAATTTCCTCATCTAAAAATTAGGGATAATTACTCACACCTCTTAGCTTGTGTTGAGGATTAAAGTAGGTAGTGCACGAAGCTGTCAGCAAATAGGTGATGTAACTAAATCACAGTGACTGGCACTAGGCACTCAAGAAACACCTCGAGAAGCAAAGCCCTATCTCCCTAGTTTATGAATTCCTCTGTACCTCACCAGGTCCCCTCTCTAAGACCTTCACTCTTTTGTTACTTATTTGGCCAAAATGTATGAAGCGTACACTCTCTACTAGGCACTAGAAGAGAGGCTGGGGATACTGACAGGCTTACGGCCTTGCCCTCCAGGTGCTGAGACTGCAGCAGAGGGGCAGACAGTGCTACAGAGTTGTGGGGGCTGTGCTAGAAGTGCTATAGAATCCGTGAGTCCCCAAAGAAAAGAGGTGTCAGCTCTACCCAGGGGCTCAGGAGCTGAAGATCGCCAAGTCACAAAGGCTTCAAGGAAGAACAGATTTCTGAATTGGGCCTCAAAAAAGAAACCAGTACTGGTCAGGCAGACCATCCTTAGATAAGTGGCAGTGTGAGCCAAGGCAATGGGAAGAAATGTGTCAGGCTGATTTGGGGGAAACAAGAAATGCCCGCTGGCTAAGGGTCAACAGAGGAGCAGAGACCAGGGTGAGAGCTGGAGCTGGAAATGGGGCACAGGCCAGCTGAGGAGCTCAGGGCTTATCCTACAACCAGCAGGGAGTCAGTCACCGCCCAAAAGGGATGGACAGAGCTACCCAGAGAAAGACCATGTGACACCAGCAGCAACCAGATTTTCTAGTGCCCAGGGACAACGGAGCACTTGTGTTCACCCCTCCAGGCCGTAAGACCTGTGTACATCCTCTCCAGTCCCCAGCAACATCCCATGCTCTGATCCACCCCTTCTCTCACGTAAACGGAGTCACTTCTCTGCTAGATGATGGCTGGTTATCTAATTTTTTAAATTGATTTGAGAGAGAGAAACACATCGACTTGCTGTTCCGCTTACTTGTGCATTCATTGATTGATTCTTGTATGTACCTTGACTGGGGATAGAACCTGCAACCTTGGTGCATCAGGACAATGCTCTCACCAACTGAGCTACCTGGCCAGGGCTGATTACCTAATTTTTTAAAATCCCACATGTCATATCAGTACATATCAGTTTGTTATTTATCCCACGCTATACATTTGCATTTAAACAGGAAACAGTTTATTTATTCCACGTTATACATTTGCATTTAAACAGGGTTTAATGCTTTAAGCCAAATAGATTTTTAAAGGCCTAATGATATAACTCCCAGCACTCTGACGCCTCTGTGAAAGGGACATTTTTGCACAAGAAAATGGTGTTTCATCATTAGTTCTGGGCTGTGAAATCAACTACTTTCTTGGTGTTTGTTGCCAACAAAAAGGTTTTCAGAAAAAATAATTGCCCTTACAAAGGCTAAGAAAACTGGCGATGACACTCCTGAGCAGAATTACGTCCACAGTGACTATCCCGGTGACTGGCACCTGGTGGCTGCTTAATACACGATGAAAGGGAAGACCACAGAGGGAGGAAGAGCCGCAATGAGATCTAATCCCTAATCTTTTTTCACATGGCTTCTAGCAAGGAACTTGAGAGGGCAGGACAAGGAACATAGATAACAGTTTTATTGCCACTAACCCTTTTATCCTAAAATTTGAAATATTTGGGTGTACAAAAAGCCTCCCGTCTTTATTGGACGCATAGATCTATGTTTATAGAAAGTTTTAATGGTTGCAAAGTCAAATTGCAAAAATGATTCATTTTTTAAAGATTTTGATATATTGTGCTGCATTCTAATGAAATTTTCAGAACTGGCTGTAATGTGGATTATAATACTAATGCGTCCCATGGGATCAGAACTCCTTTGGTAAATGTCCTCGAGTTAAGGTTAATGCACCAAAGAGCTGTAACTCACTGACATTTCATACTGGCTGATGCAATATGAAAAATCTGGTAGCAAATGCAGGCTGTAGGGAAATTCTTCTTCGAGCCGTGGAGTCCGTTTGCTCCCCAGACACTGAGACCAATGTGGTCCTGAAACCGTCCTCACAGATACACAGTGATTTAGGAGAGACAACAACAAAGTCATGGAAATAATAGTATTATTGCTTAATGGGACCTTCAGGCAGTAGTATGATAATACGAAATGAAACTTGAACTCTTTGAACTGAATTTTTCAGGAAAGCACTTTCAAACTCTTGAAAGGGAAACATCAAAGTTTGAAGGGCAGATATGAAAAAGGCTCCCCCTCTTACGCCAAAGTGACATAAATTCAACCTGACACACATTTCTAGTGAGTTTTGTGCACCAACGAAGATCAAAAGGGAAAAGACATGTGCTTGTCCTCAAGGAACTTATTTCAATTACCCTTCACCTGATTGAGACTTCGGTTTCTGAATTATCGCTCCCTTCTGTCCACTGCCTGCTCCAAAAAGGACTCCGTGGAACATGATTTTTTAAAGGTGCTCACTTAAGATGCGCAGCCCCTTTCAAGATAATAGGAAACACAATTGTAACTATTATGAGAAAACACTTTTTTCTCCTTTCAGTTTGACAACGACTAAGAAGTTTAAAAACAGAGGACGCTGGTTGGTAATGCGGAGTAACAAGTGTTCCCTCGTACCTTTCTGGTTCCAGTGGAAAGAGGTATGACCTTCACAGAAAGTAACTTTGTAATATGTACCTAAAGTTCCCATGAATATACAGGTTGGTCCAGCAACTCCACTTGTAGGAAAATATTGCCTTTTACAAGTATGTGATTTGATATATGTTAGCTATATCTATGACAACCATTGTTGTAACAGCAAGAGAATAAAAGCAATCTCAATGTCCATTAGTAGGGGATGTGACAATAGGAACACCAGTAAATAAATAATAAGAAGCTATAATGACTGAGGAAGCTCTGTATGAGCTCACATGGAATCAGATATATATACACACACACACACACACACACACACACACGTATACACATGTATACATATATAGAAATATATTTTTTTCTAGGTGGAACAAACAAGGCACAGAAAGAGTATATTGTATGTTCCCATTTGTGTCTGAAGAGGGATATGCTCCAGGGCCAGTGTGGCTCAGTGAATTGAGCACCCAGTTCAGCTTCCAGTCAGGGTACACACCCAGGTTGTGGGCCAGGTCCCTTTTCGGGGGGTATGAGAGAGGCAGCCGATCACTGTTTCTCTCTCACATTGATGTTTCTCGCGCTTTCTCCCTCTCTTCTCCTCTCCCCAAAAATAAATACACAAAATCTTAAAAGAAGAAGAAAGGGGGTGTAGATAGGTAGGTACTAGGTGTGTGTAAGAGAGAAAGAGGGGTTTGACTTGCACATAAAACACCCCTGGAAGAGACACAAGAGCTGGAAACCGTGGTGGCCTTGGGGGTGGGTAACAGGGTGGTGAGAAGGGTACTTACTGTTCTTTACACACCTCCCCTCTGTACCACGTGCAGATACTATTTACTCAGATAATCACACTCAAAAAGCTTTCTAAAAGAGCGTGTTTCTAAACCAGAGACCTGAGGAAGCAGGCCCAGGTTGTCGGATTGGTCATTTCTACAAGGCCCTGCCACTTCTGAAGCCCATTCAAGTTGAAGGAGCTCATCCCAGAACAGATATTCTGAAACGAGACCCCTGCAGAAGGGACAGGGTGGCTTTGCCCAGGGGCCCTCAGGACTCCCTGCCCACCTCAGCGTCTCATCTCTGCTGCACTTTGAGGAAAGGCCCTGCTCCTTGCACATCTGCATCCCCTTAGCAATGTGCTCACTCGGCATTTGGATGCCCCGCTCCTTCTTGTCCCATGTCCATGCGCTCAAACCCTACCTATCCACCGGGAGCCTCCCTCCACAGGCAGCCCTAACTGCCTGTCCCCCTTGGATGTTTATCATTTTCTGTCTCCTATTGCTGCTGGTGACCACATTGCCATGTTATAGTACACTTCAGCCACAGCAGTTTTTAAACAGCTTTATTGAAGTGTAATTGACATAAAAAAAAAAACCTGTGCTTAATGTATACAATTTAATGCATGTGGGCAAATACATATCACAACCGAGGTAATAAACATATCCATCCCCTCCAATAGTTTTCTTATTTCCTTTTTTGTTTTTGTCATAAGGATGCTTAACAGGAGACATACCCCTTTAACACAATACTGGGTTAACTACAGGCACAATATGGGACAGCAGATCTCTAGAACTTACTGATCTTGCATAACTGAAATTTATGCCCACTGATCGGTGCCACCTCTCTCCCTCCGCCCAGCCTCTGGTAGCCACCATTCTCTTCCCTGCTCCTGTGAGCTGAGCTATCTTCAATACCTAATATAAGTGGAGTCCTGAAGTATTGCAGGAGTCCTTCTGTGACTGGCTTATTTCACTCAGCATAGCCTTCCAGGTTTATCCGTCTTGTTCCAGATTCTGCTGACAGAGGAATGGATAAAGCAAATGTGGTAATAATATTATTATAATAACTATATATGATGCCAGGTGGGTACTGGAAATATTGGAAGGAGCATTTTATAAAGTAGGTGACTGTCTAACCACTACGCTGTACACCTGAAACCAATACAAAATAATACTGAAATAGACTATAATGGAAAAAATTTTAAAAACGCACCACAAAAAAGAAACTGTGGTATGTGCATTCAGTGGAGTATTATTCATCCATGCCTGACACTTCAGATCTCCCCGAAGACTTCTGTCACTCCTCCACCCAGCAGAGAGTCCCCAACACCTTGTGAGTGGCTGTCGTTGGTGCTTCACCATCTAACCAGCTTCAGGCCTTACAGAAACCAGGCACAGTGCAACAAACTTTGGAAGGGCTGGTGTGGGTGGTGAGAGTCCTCAGGCTCTGGGATTTGGAGTCTGGCATGTCTGAAAAACTTCTGAACCAGTGGGCTTGGGTTTTGTCGGAAGCTGGAGCACAGCCTAGGACTCCAAGCAGAGAGCAGAGAAGGTCCCAAGGGGGGACCGTGGACCATGTTTCCCTCTTTCTCCCTGAGCACAGAGCGGTTCAGCACAGTGAGAGCTGAAGGAGGCCTGGAACCTACTAAAATCTTTGGAAGCTCCAACAATCAGTGCCTGGGACAGTCTGAGAGTGGAGGGCACAAAAGCCTGAGAATTAGCATTCTCAAGTGGCTTTGCAGGAAGCAAACATGGGAACCCATGTAAAAAATATGCCCATAAATAAACTCGGGAGTAGACAGGAGAGCCAGGCAATTGATGCAATGGGATTCACATCCACGTGGCTCCTCGGCACACCAGCAGGAGAGGCCTGAGGAATTTCAGGGTTACGAAAGCAGACAGACCGCTGTTTAAACTTGACAGCTCCCAAGATGTACAGCGTGGTCTACTCTCAGGCTTTCCTTTCCCACCAAGTCCAGCCCTGCCAAAGAGGTTTGCAGGGACCAGTGAGATGCCAGCCCTTCTCAGTGTCAAGTGCTCCTAGAAACAACTTCTTCTTGTCTTGGCTACAGACGCCTCTCAGGATGTACTGGAGCCTCCGTCTATTACGCAAAGAGAATATCACACTTGACAAGAGGAAATAAATCTGATTACCCAAAGCAGAAGCCAAAACCAGAAGGGTGGCAGTGGGTTCCAGTGGTGAGTAAGTCCAAGGCTGTTCTTTTTTGAACAGACGTCCTACGTGTTTAAGAAAACATGAGAAGTCACTCAAGACCACTTCAGTAGCCTTTTTCATTGGTTGCTCTGCTCATCTCTTCTCTGCCCCAGGCAGTCTTCATCTCTGCAGCAGGATTCATGTTCCCAAAAGCTTGCTCTGATTGTTAATGAGCTAAAGAGGTCATCATATGTGTTCCAAAATTCTTAGCTTGGCTTTTAGACATGTCTGGGTTGGGCAGTATTTCCAGGATTATCCTCAACTAAACTCAAAGTGAGTGGTTTGACTCATCTGTTTTCCAAAGAAGCACTTTTCCATCTCTGCGCTTGTTGCCTGGCACCCACCCTACACCCAACATCATTTATTGATGACTTGTCATCTTTCAAAATCCAAAGCAATACCACCTCCTCCAGGAAGACCTCCCTGATTCTCCCAGCCTTAAGTGCTCTTTTTTTTTTCTGAACTTCTATAGACCTTATTGTCGCTATTCTTTTTGTGATTCTCACATTGCTTTGCATTATGGTTGCTTTCCTACAGGATGTGCTCTCTTTAGGAGTGAGCTGTGTTTTTTTTGGATTTTCTGTACCTCAAATTTTCTGGTATCTCACAGTACTTAGTATTACACCTCACATGTAATACAGACTCATCATTTGGATTGTAAGGGGCCTGCTATGGACTAAATTGTGTCCCTCCGAAAGTCATGTGATTAAGCCCTAACCCTCAATGTGATGGTATTTGGAGGTGGGGCTTTGGGGAGATAACTAAGTTTAGATGGGATCCTGAGAGTTGAGCTGTCATGATTGGATGAGCCCTTATAAGAAAAGAGATGGGTTTTGTTTGTTAGTTTGTTTGTTTGTTTGCTATCAATTTGGCCCATCATTGCCTTTTATCTGGAGAGTTTAACTCATTTACATTTAAAGTAATTAGTGTAAGAAAGGACTTCTGACATTTTGTTTTCTTTATGTCTTTTCTTTATGTCCCTTTTTGTTTCACATTTTCTCCATTATTACTGCTGTTTTGTGTTGATTTTTTTTGTAGTGAACCATGTTCATTCCCTTCCCATTTCTGTGTATATTTGCTAAGTGTTTTCTTCATGGAGAATACACTTAATATCCCAAATTTACAACAACCTAGTTTGAATTGACACCAACTTAACCTCAATAGAACATGAAATCTCTATTCCTATAAAGCTTTGCTCTCTATGGTATTGGTGTTGGAAATTGTATCTTTATAATATTGTGGGCCTAATACCATAGATTTATAATTATTTTGTATGCATTTGTCTTTTAAATCAGGTAGGAAATCAAAAGTGGAGTTACAAAAAAAGAAACTCTCTCTTCAAATTGCTGTCCTGTTTTCTCTGCCATGTGAGGACACAGCAGGAAGGCAGCCAGCCACCTGTGAGCCAAAAAGAGAGCTACGAACAGAACCCAGCCATGCTGGCACCCAATCTTGGACATCCAGCTTCCAGAACTGTAAGAAAACAAATTCTTGTTTTTTAAGCCACCCAGTTTGTGGTATTTTGTAATGGAAGCTCAAGCTGGTAAGACAGGGCCCAAAGTGGACATCAGAGCCAGCCTTCTTATTTTACACAGTGACCCTAGGGGACACAGAGCTGAGCAGGGATCAAAACCCAGCCAGTCCCCTGACCTCCAGCTCACAGCTCTCCTAAGTATAACAAGCTTGCCAAATATTGCAGAATGAAAGAAAAGGCCCAAGGCCATAAGTATATTATTCTTAAACATGTCCATACCTTTAATCTCCTTTCATCATAGCTCTGAAATAACAAACCAAAGGTCTAAGGGAACCTCCAGCAAGGTCTGGAATAGAGAATTCGGCTTAAAAGGCTGCTTGTGATGAGGAGAGAAAGGGAGAGGACTACCTATTTGGTTATAGCAACATCATAATTGGAGTCATGAATTATGCAAAGGAGAACAGGATTCACAGCCTCATGAGATGTCTTGTACCTTTGGTACTGCGAGAACTGAAGCATTTCAGACCTTTGCTTTAAAATCTATGGTGCACTAGTAGAGTGTCTGACACCTCACAAAGGGCTTCCACATACATAGTCTATGGACTCTGTGCAACTAATGGACTCTCTAATTCCAGCTCAGGAATTAGCATCGCCACAGAGCTGAGTGCTCCCTTAAGCCTTAGCTTCCGTAAGTGGCCCAAGCAAAGTCACACAGCTGCTGAGTGTTGGAGTTGGATGTGAATACCGTGTGTGTGTGTGTGTGTGTGTGTGTGTGAGAGAGAGAGAGAGAGACAGAGAGAGAGAGAGACAGAGAGAGAGTTGAGGTGGGGTTGGTCCCACTTCACTATGTGGGGAGTGGGGAGTCCTTGTTGGGGTATACACAGTTTGGGTTATGCAAGACGATAAAGGTTCTGGAGATTGGTTGCATACCAATGCGAATGTACT